>LUCM01006899.1:7019-103303 GCA_008360955.1 Fasciolopsis buskii
TATATATATGTATATATATATATATAATTACACGACGTTGGAAACAGTCATGGTGCCAATGCAACAGCGAGTGAATAGAACTGTACGGTTAGTGAATACATCACCTGAGAATAATAAACAAGAGGACGACCTGTTTTTTGCTGTATATCTGTAATGATCGTCAATAGCGAAAGATAACAGAGGAATTGAATGATTACCCGAAGTCCGGTTTTAATCATCTTGGAACAGATTATAGCTTAAATATAAATAGAAAGGCAATATCGCACGTTAACGTGCGAGGGGAATTCAATGTGCAGTTTCGCAAATAAAGACTGTTCAGTTACCACATTTGCCCTGCCCAGAAAGGTGTTTTATGCGGTATGTGAATTATTCCAACGAATGTTTGTGTTAATGCGAGTAAACGTACAATTGTGATCGTATTCTACGTGTTATTGTGTTCCAAGTATAGTCTGTGTACCATGCATTCCTGTTTCGTAAACAATAGCGGTGGAGACTTTGAAGTGTATGCATTTCATCCACTGAGGGGTGTTGAGTAATATCTTCCATTGCTGGGATAACTTGGCGACACGAACGGGATCCGATTACGATTAAGAGGGAGAGATGTTGTTGAGAGGATTGTGCCACAGCTCATTTTCTTCGTCATTCTCTTGGGTTGCTTTGGTTCTTCGGTGGGTCGTTCCGCGGCTATAGCGAGAGTTTTCAATGAAACCGTATTTTCTTGGTTATTAACAAAGCGAATGGTGGGATGGTTAGGAGTGCATTGTGTGAACTCAACTTCTTCGACTGGCGGGTCAAATTTGGATGGCCGGTTGCTTCTACGAAGGACTTTGCCTGAATTCACCAACCAACCAGACAATAGTGTGCCTGCTATGGTGTCCTGGTAGAGTTAGAACATCCTGTTTGGGAGTATAGTTCGTTCCTGTGCGAAGTAAGGAGCATTGCGAGCGACGGGGGTCGGGAGGAGCGATTTCCCACTATTGGACTGATACCTTTTAAGAATTCAGAGCTAACATGATGGCTTTCAAATACGACCGTTCAGACGTTCGAATTGCTAGCTGCATGTGGGGTTGTACGGTGTAGTATGCCCAATGACAATGCCTTGCTGCGGGGAACGTTTTCCAGTTTGTCGGAAATAAACGATTTAGAATGTGTGAGAAGGAATATAAAGGACAAGGGATTAATCAGACACTTGATTACAGTAGAAGTAGATTTATCTGGGCAGACACGTGCATATAGGAAACGGGCAAACTCGTCAATGGAAATTCGCTTCTCGAGTTCGATGAGAGGGGCCCTTTAAAATCCAAATGGTTGTATAGCCCTGGCTGATAGAATGTTTAGTGGACTGTAAAAGCATTTTTGATTTCAACATAAGTGAAGCACTTTGAGTCACTGATTTCACTTCTGCTGTTGAGAAAGATAGATTGCGAACTGTGACAAAGTGTAACATTTTGATTACGCTGGGGTGGCACAGAGATTCGTCGAGTTCATTTGGATAGGAACGGGCGATGGATCCACGGGGCCCACGCGAAAGTGTCAGCGGCGCGGTTGTCACATTCGAGGCGATTCACGATGCCTTAATGGGAATCGGATAGTTCATTTCGCCAGCGTTGGATCTTTCTATTTTTGATTTTGCTTTTGGGCGTTTTGTGAAACGTGGTGGATACTAATTTCTGATCAGCCACTAATTTGGAGTACGTTCCAACTAGCAAGTGCTTCTGTTTATTCAAAGCCCAAGTATTTTGTGTCACTGATCAGTTTTGTTGAAAGTGCACCACGAACCTCACACTTGTTTTTTTGTTACGACAACTAGATCAGACTGTCTGCGGGATCTAGAAGAAGAATAGTTTAGAGTGTCGGATAACTGTGGGAATAGAGTGATTGCGTTGTTGACAAACTGCTACTTTGAACATACGCATTTATTATGTAGTGGATCATGGTTGCACGATGCAAAATTCAGAGGGAAATTGTGAACTGGCAGAAGTTTGTGGAATTGTGTTTAGACTGTCAAGACATGCTAGGATCGAGCGATTAATTAAACCCTTAACAACCAAGGATTACGCTTCATCGGTAATCTGTGTAACACGGTATCCCTTGTCCAGTTTCAACTTAAAACTAGCGGAACTAAAACCTGTTCAAAATTCTATGGTGACGGATGAATGCAAACGCATTCGTGACCAAACGCCAGATTGTACACAAATGCACAATAATCTTAAATACTCATATCTAAAAATCTCTCACAACGACTTTACTGTTGAAAACAAAGGAAGTAAGCAAAAAACACCAAAATAAGAAACCAGTATGTGGGATCTGCTCTGTATGCTTTTGTGGACAGTTGACCTGATAACTTGAACTAAGTTCAGGTTTCAACGATATGTTACAAGTGTTTCCAGTTTTCAGGGACTCAGTAAAAGCATGGTGATCAATACATCAATGAGATCAATATGTTGATTTTATCGTTAATCGATCTTACCGAGACTTCCTTTTACATAGAAGAATGCGTAGTTGGATGAGTTAGATGTTTTCAACATGCAGTAGTGAAGCGGTTAACTTCATGAACCTCAGAAGTGAGATTTAAAGAGGGTGCCCAGGAATCACCGTTCGATTCAGTACTCGGGCATTAATCCAGAAATATTATGAATTTTAGTAAAGGGAATCATGAGGATTTTCGTTTGCTTCGTAGTTTATCTACCGTTTACCTTGTTGCTAGGTTTAGGGAAGCAGATTTTTGCCAACTATGGTCTAATTGAATAAAAGCGTTACAGATTGCTGTGAGACAAGAAGTCCAACATTTCGTGTTTAAATTTCACAACCAAGGCTGTTTGTTTAGTGATGTTGTAGCCGAGAAAGAAGAAGAAGCATTGAATAGAGTCAACCAAACTTGCAATACAAAATCACCCGTTACAGAAGAATTGGTTAGTGTAAAGAAACCAATGTGAAATCCTGATAAGCTGTGTGATTCATTCACTAGAAGGAGTGAAGTAGCCAAATATAAGCACTCTGTTGTAATAGTTTGTGCATGATACTTTTCGCTTTTACAGACGAGACATTTCAGAGACCGAAGGACCGTTCTGGTCTTCTCAAGAACGAAAAAATTTGCGGACCGTGCGCTGTTATTTATCATAGAAATATTGTCAAGTGCTACGGTCAGCTCGGTTCGTAAGTAATTGATGATGCAATATTTCAGCACCAGCCTTGAAAATTGGAATTGGAGTTCCATTTTTTATGTTCCACGACCAAATAACGCACCCGCATGGCAAGTGGGAGGTCAGCGGTTCAAGCCCAGCTCGTCCAGTTAGGTGTTGAATGCCTAATACACAAAAGGATCTTCCATCCCACGTAATCCATAGTCGATCGGTGCGTTTGAAAATGGACGCATTTCACAAAATGAAACCAATGAACAGTGACTGCTGAACAGGTAGTTGGTGTGATTAAGACGGAAACCAGATCGAAAGGTCACAAACTTATGAGTGCGATTCTGCTCTCCAATGCCGATAGTTGGCCTTACATCTACAAGGAAATCACTTCAATCCAAAATTGTCCAATTTCAAGTCTGCCGAATGTCAAATGTTCACTGAGATTTCGGTTTTCTAAGCATCGAGCGCCCTGAATAATTTACATCGTGCTTGTGAGTTCGTCTCATTTATTCCAAGGGTTTTATCATTCCTGTCCACATCAAGCTCATGGTTTAGAAACCATGGAAGCATTGCTTTGCTTTTCATGTTTCTCCGGAGTCAGGATCAGTGGATGCACACTGCAACCAAACTGGCATTCAAGCTCGAGAAGGGGAATTAAGAGATGAACGTCCCAACCACCAAGAAAGTTGTCTACTCTAAATTCAGTCCTTAACTTGTTTTTGAGATAAATAGGATGCGTTTTCCTCGTTTGAGCTGTTATTACCAATACATTTATTAGTCACATTTTCGCGTCTTTCTGCCATATTATTTGTTGTCTGTGTTGCCGTACTAAGCAGTAGTCCTTACTTGTTTGCAGAAAATAAGCTGTTCATTGTCGTTCGCGTTCACTAGCTACGCACATTCACGAATCAAAAGTCATGGAAATTGTTCCTCGCATGTGAGGATTAAGTCTTGCCTGGTTTCAAGAGCTTTTGGAGTGCATGTTCAACATAAACGGGGAGCCCCGGGTTAAGTTAACAATGTAATCTTTAATGCTGCCTTTTACGCTTATTTCCATTCGATATCAATTTTTTGCTTTTATGCTCTGCAGATAGGCCACCCAAGATCTTCGAAGACCACTGCATCATAGTTTGAATGTTTTGGTTCAAAGATTGAACGTTTTTTAAATCTCGTACATCCACGGACAGACGGAAAAGATCACGAGATTTAGGTAGGCTCAATGCTATTCACTTTAACCTTCAGTGTCAAACCTTTGCTTAAGCTCCTTCTTGAAAGCAAGGTATATCAAACGAAGATCGATAAAGAGTCAGAACGTATTTTTAGAATCCCTTCTGGAATGTACACTAAAGTTTTCCATCGCGATCAGTCACCCTCACATTTCCTAATAAGAACACGCACTCACGCAGTGTCACATGTCAGCCCAAGCAACCATATGTGGAATTTCCTCAACGCTATTTGTCCGTTCGCGACCGCTGCTATCAATAATGCAAGTCCATAGGTAGGAGAGTATGCTGTTTGCCGCTGCTCCGTGGATGAAGTTATTTTATGACTTCTGCGTCTGATTCAAGTTCTTATCCATTATTGTCTCTCATCGTGGTTCGCTTAACTTAATACGGTGGTGGTAACTGTCTAGCACTTTCCTTGCCTGTTTCACTGTGGCTGTCTAGCTTGCGCTCTCCTGAATGTCAGATGTAGTACCCTCTCAGTGTTTTCTCTACCAGAGGAAGAGCGTTTTATTGATTTACAAAATCACTTCATCTACTCAGCTTGTACCTCTGTCGCGATGATACCTGTTCCGCCGTTCTGGCTTTGCTCCCTCGCAGAGTGACTGTACTGCAACAGTTTTTGTTGCGAGTTCACAGGCATCTTGGTTATTTGTTCTTGTTTCTACCTCGAACAACTAAATCGGTTGTGCTCCCGTCTGTTGGTCTATTTTTGTCCGGTTATCGGTGGTTGTCCACCTGGATAACCATGGGTTCATTGCAATCACCCAATTGTGACAGTGGCACACAAAGGCCATTTATATGTGTCTGTACAATCGGCTAACCGTGGATCACGGAACGCTCGATTGTCAGTAGGTAACCAGTTTTTGGAAGGCGCTTACGATTAGCTTCTTTGTGTTGTTGTTTACAGTCCTACTATTGTCTTGATCCCTACATAATTAACAAGTGAGTATCCTCGAAATAGATTACGATTAAACGGCGAATGTGCACATCAGTATTCAGAAAAATTTGCGAAGCTGATCTACTGGGAGCAAATAGAAACCGAACCCATCAGATTGTAAAACTTCGAACAAGGTTTCATCAGAAGAAGCATGGAACGACGCACGCGGAAGCAAATTTCTATCTTCCAATAAGTGGACCTACAGTGGTTAGGTCTTCGTTTCTATAAAACATCAGATTGATTATTCACTTGAACAGCACTGAATTTCAAGTACCAAAAGCTTCGATATCACCGTAATTTGAATGCAAAGAGAGCCACTTAGGATCTCGGTTGTCCAAATATAGTGATACTTTGAGGGAATCCACCCATCTTTTACAATTAACGTTTTCTATCCACTATGAATATTGTAATCTTTCGTAACTCATCGCACAAAGAACTATTAACATTTGCAATCCTACGGCGCTGTTTCTTGCAATGCGAATGCCAGAAATTTTATCGTCAAAAATGATGTAATGACAATAAAACAGATAAATGTAGACGTAGAAAAGACATTTCTTAAACTACAGCTGTTTCCACTTAGATGTACGCTTCCCGAGGTCAATCAACATTAGAAGACTGGCTAGTTTCTCTTTATGCTGCGATTATTCTGGGTAAAAAATAGGCGTTTCTATGCATGAAAAGTCGTCACCTGGGGATTACTTAAGAAAGATGGTGAATAATAATGAGGTTTAATAATGAGTGACCTTCCAGTAGCGGGAGGTGATAAATCGGCTAAGGTTGTGGCATCTGGATGTGAAGGTGTCGGGTTCCAATCCTTCCAGCTCCGGTTAACTTCCCCACTTGCCGGGTCTCTGTTGACCGCGAACCCCTTCCTGAAAAACGATGTGTATTGTTATTATTTCATTGATAAAGGAAGTAAAAGATAAATGGATAACAGAGTTCAATTTAATAGACCCAACCAGAATACAGAAATAGTTGTGCTCCAACGATATTGGAATTACTTACTAGAAGTTATTAATAGAATAAGAAATCAAAAACCTGAATGAAGTTCACAGGAATATCGATATTAATAAAAGAAGTAATGGTTGAAATGGGAACATTCGCATCACGTGGATTTTCTTGTCTGCTTTGCTAACAAGGCAAAACGCAACATGTGCATCCGAAATAAGGGAGGTATTCTACTAATGAACACACACGAAATAAACTTGTGCCTACATGATCAACCTTTAGGAAACTGAATAAAAATTTATGGTAAACAACGAGTCTATTGCTGGTGTATGCGAATGTTTCGCTTCAGATATTATGGGCTCGTGGTTCTGTTTGGGGGCATAATTCACATACACTAGTCAGGTTATGACAAAAGCCGATTGGTTCAGTGGCCTTTTGGAATCATTTGAAAATCGATTCCCTTTGATAAATTATTTTATTACAAGAACTGCACGACAAAAGCTGAACTCGGATCTTCAGTCCATTTGAATATTGTACCGAGAGATTGGCAACCGCAGTGCAAGAAAGATGAAAACATTTTACTCGTCCATTTGAGTAGTAGTCTTGCTAAATTGAAAACAAGAATAAATATGCAAAAAATTGAACTTTTGGCCTATCAACAGCGTAAAACGAACTCACGGCAGAGAGAAAACCATTTCTCAAGCATAGTAAAGGACGTCGTCATGATGGCAGATAAAGCTGATTAGTTAAGTTTAGTTCGTTTTCTACAACCACCGACGTCGTGTCAACTCGTCCTGGTTTTGGTGGCTGACCTACAACATTAACTGTTCAAAGAAAAACACGAACGAGGAACTGTAAACTATTTACCGCAAAATAGCGAGTTCAGCAAATATTCAGAAGAGAAAAGATTGCGGACCCAGGAACGCCAAGGACTGCAGCACTGAGTGGTATTACCCATTGTCTCCCACCATCGTTTGGGAGGAGAGGATCTCGTGAACTCAAATTTATTACTCTGACTGACCAGTGGTTAACGTTTTCGTTAATCTTTCCAGTATCAGCGACTGGTCACCACGAACCATCTACGAATCAACACCTGCCTCGGAGAACTGCGGAAAGAGGCCATTCCTATGTGGGGTTGTGCTTGGCATATTACAGCCAACCTAACTTATTCTGATCCAATTTTTGTTCTAAAGATTGGACTCTAGGACCCAGAGTCTGACGGCTAACCTCTGTTACACGCAAAACTCTGCAATGGTATTCCTACCAATACTACGAAGCCTCCACACATCTGTCCTCAACCACTATGTTTAAGAATCGCACTTCAGGGCCGATCTTTTACCGATAGCCAGATGTCGTGCCGACCACATATATGTCTTAATTTAATAAATGCCAACTAAGTCTTTCATAAACGAAGATTATTCATTCAGTATATGCCTGCGTTGGTGAAATCTGACCAGTTATTCTCCTACTAGAACAAGATTCCGGCTAGAACAAATCCAGTCCTGCAACAGCACTTTACGCTTCGAAGGTGTCAGTGAAACCCCAAGAATGAAAATGCAGTCATTTGGACGAGCCAGAATAACCTGAAACTCAGTAGAAACCCTAATCAGAAACACTAAATATATCGCTTATTTTAATTCAGACACTTTTCTGTCTGAATAATTATCAGTAGCACCAAATTTACATAAGGACAAAGGATTTCCGTTATCATCTCAGCGATAAAACGGAAGAGAAAAAGTGGGAGTAGCCAATCCAGGTGAACAATACTTCTCTCGGTGAACTCGAGTGATAAATATATCGTAGTGAACACAAAATTTATTATGACTGTTAGCATACAGGGAATGGATAAATGAAATAAAATCCTGTAGCACACTCTTCATTGTGATGCAGTGCCAAAGAATTACGCAATCGACGGAGTCGAGCGCAGATTTCATTTAGAGACATTCAGAGATCGCACGTCTAGGAAACATGTGCATATGCCTTAGAATTTTTCGAAGCCAGGTTGGTTATCATAGGAACACCTTCCGCAAAAACTAAAAAATTAGTGAAGGGCAATGCTGAGGACCTGTTGCAGTGTGCTTCTTACAGAACTATGGTATTCACATGGTATTCTGTCGTTGGTACGTCGGTGCAATCATCGATTCACACGAATCCCTATAAATCCCGTCCCCTAACCAGTTTGATCACAGGGTTTCTGTTAAATCCGACGTTAACATGTTACCGCCGCCTGAAAAATAATGAAGAAGATGGCCCATCTCGTCTAGCGGCCGTATGACCAACACTCTAACCCACGCTTCTGACAGCTAACAAGTGCGCCTTCATTTTCAAATACCTATATTACACTCGACTTCCGTGGACCAGTATTCCTAATCACTCGATAATGTTTGTGATTGTTACCGATAGCTGCAGCCTTTTCCTTGTCCCTGCATTTTCTTGTTCACCAATGCTAGTATTCGTTTATCATGCTCTTATTTAATTAATATGCCAGGGGTTTACGAGTCTCATTGTGTGTGACAACTGGGGGGGATCTGCCAGCATTCAAAAAGACTACTGAGATCAAGGATGTCCATCGTTTATGAGGTTTGCGTGGCCTGTAATGCTGCATGACAGCTGCTGCCGAGTGAAGAGCGCCTTTGATCTATTCTCAAAGTTCTTTAGGATCCCGAGTATTTCACCGTGACGACATCTGCATTGAAAGTCTCGAGTGGAACTAAAATTGGCGCTTTGCAGGACGTGCGGTTTTCGTGTGGGTGTGACTAAAAACTAGGTCCAAACAAATACGAGCTCGAACCAAAACATGGTTTGAATCCACAAATGTGGACTAACATGATTGGCAATCCTCGATTGATTCAAACAATTGCTGATCGATAGCAGTGCAGTAAGCCTGAGTGCAATGCTATGAAGGCGAAGAAGGGTGCCAGGTGCGCCAATGCCGCTTCATATGACAAAACATTGTGTTCACCAGGAACAGTCTGCGGTGAGAACAAACCTGGATGAGACGACCTCCGTTGTCGGTCCGATCACCTAGGGCACAAAATCGGCCTCCTATGTGTCGGTCTCTCTCCGCTAAGTACCCCAAGTTGGCCGTTAAAATCACTAGCATCGGCTATAACACTCGCTGTGTACACACTTCGTAGTAATCGAGAAAACTCTTAGTAGAAGTTGTCTTTCACCTCCAAGGGGCCGCATTTCGTTGGCGAATATAAATGCACGACGAACAAAAAACGACTCACCACTCAAATGCCGTTCACAACTACAGGATCGTTCAACCGAACTGCACACACGAATGTTGACTGGCATTCGGTTAGTCCGTCTATACTCGGATAGCATGCCCAGAGCGATCCCAACGTCAGTCTGACCACGGGGACTGTAAACCGGATCACCGGACAAGCGAAGATTGAACAAAATACTGAGATTGTAGCTGAACTACGAAAATTGATTGTGGAAGTGGAATCCTTTATGCACATTTCGGGGACATGCCTCTATTTTACCGTTCCAAAAAGTTCCAGCTAAGATAACTTGTTGTTCCATCTCATCAGGTTTTTGCACGTTGAAAGCAACCATGGATACTGAGCACATCCACGATTTACCGCCAAATTCATTATTTTCTTTCGTAGTCAGAAAATAGTTTGATTCATTTTTTTATTATCAAATTCAACTGAGAATGGAAAATGTGTCAGAAGTGATTACTTTCTATATTTAGAGTAACCTAAGTTATTTCGAATCGCTGCAACCTGGTTCACCGGGTGACTTGTTCCTCGAGCTGCAACGCTCAGTGGCCGGCATACAAGCATCGTTGGGGTCTGTACCTAAGAAAACCCATTCATGTTTTATTGATACAGCCAAGATCAGCTTAGTTGAATAAAAATAGGTCGTACTCTCCATGAAATTCTACAACCATTCAAGATAAAGTGCTTTTCAGAACCGCCTAGTCATTGAGGCTAGCGAGTCGCAATCGGAAGAATGGCGTTACAGGACAAGGAGGTACGTATTAATCGTCAACTTTTGTCGCTAACCTTAAAGTTATTGGCTTGACAATGTTATGAACGGGGAGGCAGCCGTACAAGACAATCCCACGATGTTAGTTGTTGTAAGGGTTGAGATAAACCGAAGTACTCGACCAATTGTATTTTCAGTGCCAGGTGTAAGGCATTACTCGAACAGCCTACTATAATGTATCGCATACCTCCTAATATTTGTACAAGTGGAATTGATTTAAATAAATGGTCTAATTTTCATGACTACCACACTGTTTGGGTAATTGACTAACGTAGAAAAAGAAGCAATGTTGACTACGACATGATCACATAAAAATGGGGATCACTGTGGATCACTACCCCCAGCTGTCTGGTAACTAATCTTATTGTGATGTTAGACCAAAGTGTGGGAGAATTTACTAGGAAACTAATCTGACGAAGTTTAAAGACAAAAATTTTGTTGACACTGATGGGAATCCGATTTGGTTACAGACAATTAGGAAAATGAAAATTTGTAAGCAATTAAAAATGTGTGAACTATGGCGAGATACGATAAGCCCATGCATTTCTACTTAACTCGGCACATTCACAATACCGGTCAAGAAGAAAAGTTTGCACGTACGAATCAACCTCGGAATTGTTTATTTACTGGACACGAGGCTGTTCACGTTGGCATGAATAAACTGTATTTGAAAACTTCGAACCATTGGGTGGACAGTTCTCAATTTCCCGACATCGGACAACAGACGGTTCAAAGAAATACGAAAGCCACCGGTACAGGTCGCGTTCTTCTTTCGTATTTATACGTGCGTTTTTGTGTGAATATAATCCTAGTCATCTAAATAGTTATCAGTAGGAATTCGCCGAAAAGAATTCACGCTGGAAATAAGGTGTTGGTTTTTCACTTCTAGGGTTGTGTTTAATCAGCTGGTCTGTAGAAGCAATGCCTCAGTAAAATCTACAAGAAACAAGACCCATATAAGTGCCTCCTTTTCCATGTGGGTTTGAAAAGGAGCAAACTCTTCAATTATTCGTAATTATTCTACTACGCCATGTCAAATATTAATTGCAAGGAATGATAGGGAATTATTGATTGCAGTTCTGTTAGTCAAACAAATATGCTCCTTTTTGTATGAATGTCCCACCCACCACACTAAAATCCTATCGACTCATTCGCTTGCCTGGGTCACACGTGTGAACGACGTTTGCACTCGATAATTTCTGCATCCAGATCAAATCTGTCTATTCACCAACCCAACAGAGAACAGTCTTCCGACTTAGTGAATCCTAATGACTCATCCCCTTTCATTTATTACAAATTACATTAAAAGTTTTGTACACATGGCTGAAAACGACCTGGTTCACCATACGGTGCTTCTGTTGTGCTACTCGGTATACCCTGTTGGACAATTTGCAAAACTGAGTTATACTCCAATTGAGCAATCCGAATATAATTGTTACAAAATGCTGGTTTTCACCAATTGTCAGCCAAGTAGCATAGACTGTTTTCATCCTGGGGTTTGCACGTTTAAACTAATTCTAACTACGATCGATATTTACTGTGACTGAATCAACTTGCGTACAATCTGGTTTCCAGTTTTTCTTTGTTTTAAAACATCACACTAAATCCAACTGACAATGAGCGACAGTCAACAATTGCCGACCAAATGGCCAGCCTATGCTGGATTACATTCACTGCGATCATTGCCGACGTTCTCTGTAATCTTGCGAGTTTTCTAATCACTGTATTCATAAGCAAATAACACTGTAGGCATTATTGGTTGCTCGAAGGTTTACTGCTGCAGTTCAAAGCAGCAAACTGCAAATCTTAACTATCTAAGCCTGGTAGAATGAATACGTAGTGAAGTGATCAAGTAGACAGTTCATGCAAACCTCTCAAACATCTGAATGTATGCAACTCGTCTTTCAAACTAAACGAAGGACAAGTAAGAAGGCTGTCAGTTGACGGAATGACCACTGATCTAGTGTCAAACTTGACCTTTCCCCGTTTTTGCCATTCAAACGTCAATTTCCCAAGTTTTCAGGAGGCGAACCGTCAGCAGTTGCAGCCTATGGGACAGGAGGGCAAAAATCGCAACATTCATATTCGAACGACTCAGTGATAACGGTTTAAACACCTCTGGTTAGGAGAGCTGCATTCCCTGATTTATGCTATCTTGAACATTGAGATACGGATGGGTTGGTGTCCGAAGGCTGCTAGGCCAGACTCAATTACACCAGAATACACCGTTAGGCAGGCAAACATGACAAGATCCAGCAAATTATTTCATGTAGAGGTTTGCAAACGAAACAGATGAAGCAGAGACAACTGAAACTTTTGGCTAGAACCGGACATGAAAGAGCCGAAAACTACAGATGAGCGATCCAAGCATACCTTACATTTTGTCGATCGACAAAATGGCGCCAAGGCCAATTTACCGGATGATTTGGAGGACTAATTAAATAGTCTAATGTAAGATAAAAACGCAGCAAGCAGAGACGATTCATGGTTAATAGACAATAGTCAGGACCTAGAAAATCAGTACAACCTAGGATTTCAAGACTGCTCAAAGGATCAAAAGATTGGACTGATCTGCCAGAAATTACTGAATTCGGCAAATTGGTTTCCAATAAAATTAAAACCAAGAGAAGGCTATTAGCTCCTTGGAAAGATGAGAACAACATTCACGGTGAAGGCTGTCTTATTTCCAAACGTTTTATACGTGAGACAAATAGGTATTTGCACCTAACAACAAAAATCAGAATGGCTCTGTATTTAATTCAGTCAATTGTTGGATTCTAAGAGGCTGAATTCGCGTGACAAATTTCTGCAAATTTACGAGCTGGCTCGTGTGGTCGTTTTAACGTCAATGTCATTGGACCATTCGTCCACTACTAACATGTCATGTAACTTGTGACCAATATGTTTTATCAGAATCTGTCAAAATCACTTGCGAGACATTTTGAGAATGTTGAGCTAATTAATCTTTTAGATCTAATTCACGCTCAGGTTGTGAAAACCAGCCCAAATGTCTACTTTGCCTAACAAATCGTTGATCCAGAATCTTGTAACTTAGACTAGAGCCACAAACGTTCGCTCATCACTCTACTAGTCCTGTAAGAAGCCCGAACACTCAAATAAATAAATAAATCGTTGGGCAGCCAAGAGTACTAAGAATGAAAGTTGCCATCGTGACAAGTCCGGTGGGGTTCCTGTGGTTTTTATGAGAATAGAGCTTTTTAGTCGCCAACGGACTGTTATTTTCCCTTTTATTTTGTGCACGACAACCCATTGGATTCTGAAACAGTTTACTGCTTTTAAAGCACATTGCTAGATTGAGCGTGATGCTTTGTTTGTTCGCTGACTAACTCAATCTTCATTCTTTGGGACAAGATTTCGAACAAAACGGACCAAGTCGTCTCAAGTGCGGAAAATGCACATGATTTGACTTGCCTTTCGCCCTGAGCTAGGAAGACGTTCTACGGGAAACAGGTTGTTAGAAACGGAAGTTACATTTTTGCATAACGTGACATCGTGCGATGAACAGATCCACTCGTGACCTGAAAAATGGAGCTATTATGCGCGAGAATTCACGAAAATAACCGGGTGCACTCTGGGCCAAAAAGCTGCGAAAAACGGTACAATGGTTATCAGTCATTTCTAATTAAAATGTTTTACATTTAAAAACTATATTCGAGCATCTCATGTAAAAAAACAGATTATCAGAATCCGTTCAAACCATAGGCACCGAGAAATTGGTGGACTGGATGCGAGACGAAAACGTCTTTCAATGACACTCGAGACAATGCTACAAAGAATCGCAAAGAACAAGCAACACAGACTTCCACGTAACCAGAACGAATGTACCCGAACTTCCTGTCAACCGAAACGTCGCTATCGTCGACTTTCACGGCCTTGATCAGGTATTATCCTAAACACTTGATTCTATGGACACTGTGATGATGGCTTATTGTCATCAGTTTTATGAACAGTTAGACAAACCGTACGGGACTATACCATTTCCCGCGCTATTTCAAAGCTGGGTCGAAATCACTTGGATTTATGTCACTTATTCAGAACGGAGTAAGAACATGCCGCTGTTTCACAAAACGACTCAAGAATACATTCGTTCGCAGACTATAGATCAATGCATGCACAATCAATGCACCTTGTAGTGTGTAAGGTCAAATGTGCCCATATGAGGTGGACCATGTTTTAGACTTTTGTAAGCAAGATCACAATAAGTCAGCTGAGGGACATGCCCGAATATTTTTGGTCCAACTTCTAATAATCCTGACAGTTCCGAAATAATGTGGAAAATGGGAAAATCTTAAAATGAACTGCGTGCAACATATCAGGAAGACTGTCCAACTCGAGTTTGAAGTGACAGTGACTGGTCAGGTAAGTCAATATGTTTGTCACGGCTCACCTTATAGACATGAGCTAAAATCGTGTGAATCCATTTTGTCCCTATGGGTTAGGGGAGGGAACGATTTCACGGTGGACACATGCAATGAATCGTAAAAATAGATACAAGTAAAAACGTCGAAAGTTGCGCCAGTTTACCGGGAACGTGGCTAATGTCAGCAGCGCAAAGCTACCTACAGTTTGATTAGCTGAGCTTGGCAGTAAGGTCATGTGCGTTTCATCTTCCTCCTTCACTCTACTGCCCCAGTTTTCGCTATTAATTGTGTGCGTGACAGGAACTCAGTCAGCGCTAGTCTAGGCAGGCTGATCCTTGGAATAGGTAAACTGGATCAGAAACGTTCCAGCAGCCAGCCATTAATACCTCACCAGAAAAAAAACAAACTTTCATATTCCTAGTGGAAAACTGGTGTTTTGGTACTAATGCAATAATGAACTACGATGTACCTACCATCTCGGTTATGGAGACGCACCGGCGTGATCGTTTGAAAAATGTGATGTGTACTGATTACGTTTGAGCTTCCCAAAATGACAGCTGCACCACCACTTTTAATGACTTGCAGAAAAATTATTAAGGTAACTTAAAAAGTCACTCCACGAAGTCTTGCATAAATGCTGCTGAGTAATTGGCCTTAAATGGTGACTAAGTGAAAAGCAACTACTTTGGCCCTACAATAACTAGTGTCACTTTAACTGAAATTACGATTATCGTTGACTTTTATTGATATTTCTGGCAGTCTGTCGGAATTCGGATGTTAGATAAAACGAAGAATTAACGGTCGTTCAAGACTGAAAATTTGGCCTCAATTCGGATGATTTATTTGACAAACCAACGACTGTTTACAGGCTAATCCGGGTCACGTGCGGTGCTCTCAACAATCTTGTGCGAGTTAGTGTACCGTATGCGAAGGGGTTTAGGGGTGAAAACAAAGCACTAAACTGCTGTACAGCGATGCATAAGTGATCGACTGATTTCCTCAAAAACGGTTAATCATGCGAACGGAAACGTCAACTTATCCTCATCAGCGATAGTGTTTCATTTTGGTGAATGCACATTGATAAATAAAATGATTTAACTTTTTTAAAAACATTGCTCAGGTGCAGTGAAATATTTGGAAGTGAAGGCAGTTCGCAAAGAGAACAAATAATAATAATAATAACGGTTATGGTTGGGAGATACACTCAGATGACACCTGTTTTTTTCACCCATCATTAATTTGGGTGCTGTGAATCTAGAACTTCCCGGGTCATCCAGCGAATACATGGACTGAGCACTCATTCGCCGGTTTTCAGCTGTCTAAAAGATGTTTACACCTTTTGCTTCCTGTTAGATTAAACCCTTCTGTCACATGACAAAAGATAGAACTGTATAAGAAAACCCTAAATTTACAGTTGAATAATCAAGTAGTATCAGTGCTACCGGCAAAACGTGAGTATCTACTGAGGCTCGCGGGAAGTTAAAGAACTGAAAAATAGATGATAAACTCCAACCAGGAGTTTATGATATTTTTTTGTTCTGTCTCACTGTTCTCCATCATAGTCGTGATTCCGATGGCACCGGATTTGTGAGCCAAAGCGAACTTCATCTAACCAGCAGTACATACGCACGTTTCCATGAGAAAACAAATGAGCGCCCACAAAACTACTTAGACCCACGAGATGGTTGGACCACAACCTTTTGTTCTTTTCAGCTTCTAACGGGTTATTCGAAGCTACCAGATGTGATCGAAACGTGGAGTGGACAGCTGGGAACTGAACACCTGATTGATTATGTCTTCCTATGTGAATTGAGAAGCTTTTCCACTCGAGACTTTCAGCGGAAGAAAATGCAAGGTGGGCAATAAATTACTGGCCTCAACCTTTCAAATATGTTGCAGAAGATTTGGAAGAAAAACATTTTGGGAACAAGTGAGAGGATATTTCTTGAAAAGCAGCTGATTCAAAATGCTTCTTGTGGTATTTAGCTTTGCTGATATGTAAGTATACATTCAAGGATTACGGATTGGATGGATCTCGCCAGTCCACCAATTGGAGCGAAGACTTTGTGCTGACCAAACCAGGTTAATATAACTTCGCTTCTTGTGAACACAAATTAGGAGGAGTAAGAAGTCTCCAAAAACAGCAAATAACAACACACAAATGGAGTAAAAAAACAATGAAAATGCCAAGTGTCAGTTTTTTCCAATTGTAAGACCCTCAAGATAAGTTCTTGTGAATTTTTCCTGTCTAACATTCATCATTTCTGATGTTCGCTGATAAAGGCTCGCGATAGCCAGGCGGCTTCTAAACTTCAGTTAATCTGTCAGAAGCAAATGTACGAATGTATCTATCTACAACTGCGGAGTTCGAAATTTAATACCGGGCGCACACACTTAGCTAGGACAGATATCGGCACAAACCGATAGTTTCTTATTCCGGTTCATACATAATTCTTTAACTGTGATTTATAAACAGGATGGTATCAAAAAGGCGGAGAAGTAACGAACAACGAGCGTTGTGCGGACGACAACGTCACCTGTACTACTACGAGAAAGTTGTTTAACTTGTGTCACATCCTGAGGTGGAAGAACAACCAAAGTAACCGAATCGAGTGATCACACTGGCATTTAATGACATACTTATTATACAGCCAACGAGAGTGTGATTCATTCAGCTTTTGCAGATAACTATTCGAATCGGCTTGTGCTACAAAAGGGTATCGGGTGGGACAAAAATTCTTCGAAAAGCTCCAACCAAAAGGCACTGGTCTGAACGTTTTTGTCCAACTGCTGTTCAGTACCAAGCGATAGTGTCGTGTAAACTATTTGTTTTTTCATAAAAAATATTCACATTTCCTCGTCCAGAACAAGGAAACTATAATCCTTATGATGTTCTAAATGGCATTTTTTCTAATTTCCCGAATGACTTCATGTCTTCAGGGATAATGGAATTTGATTCGGTTTATCCGTTATCCTGGGCAATGATCAACATTTCTGCAACGGCATTGCACTGATTACGTCAATCGATAATGTGAACAAATGCATGGCATGAAAATGTAAATGAACAACGCAAGACCGATTCGGCCAGCAGAAGAATCGACCAAGGAGCTTTGGTAACTGAACACCAATAGACATGATTTGATTTTGATTAATAAACGAACGGAAGTTTTGTCTGCTCGGCTAGGGTTTTCTCACTAGAGTTACCGCGGACTAAAGAAATTGGCCTCGAGAAAGAATCTATCGGGGCTTTTGGCCGAAGTAGAGCAGACGTCCCTTCGATTATTCCGTTAACAAACAATGCAAAGTGAGCCACTAGTCAGTTCCTTTCAAAGTAAAGAACAGAGATAGGGCATTGTGGCAAATTATACGTTTCATATTTAATCACCGTAAGCGATAGAGAAGCGTGACAGGGCAACTTGTTCGAGCTATGCATCAAGAGACCTCATGCACGGTTGATGCGGATAGAAATGGAACACGGCCAACCGACAGGATAGTATCAGTCACGACAGCACAAATATAGTGTCTGCTTAGACATTGAGTACACCTATGGTTTTTTCCACAAATGTCATATCCCGATCCAGTTGACAAGCCGCGCACAATGTGCAGCAGTATTCGACCACGCAGTCGTTGCAAAGCGATCCCCGGTTGAAAGCAAACCAAAGAAGGAATGGCAGAGAAATTACAAATTCTTAACACAGAAAAGTGATGACATGAAAATCATTGGAACTGATTCCGAGTAACTAAGTGTTCAAAAGTTGAACCATTAGCGTTTGTCTTCCTGAAGGTATCTGGACCAAAATCAATGAAAATTTAAGGCTACTGGCGGACAAAATACGGTTGGTAAAAATTGTCAGTCTTTCATTTGATTTAGGTTACCATTAGGTGGTTGTCATTCTGCACTTGTAGGTTAGCTCTCAAAGACCACGAAGTGGATTTAGGGACGAGGCAAAATCTTCAGGACGACTATCGTCAAACCTAACGATACAACCAACTACATTTCAGTCAGGCAGAATTCACTGTTTTGTGCAGTTCGGAGAAGAATACAAAAAATCACAAGTATTGTGGTTGGCGTACTTGAAAACGTCCTCGTTACCGAAGTTAAGCCGATGAGAGCATCGTTGTGATCACCAACTAGAAAGATATACATCATGTAGATGGTATATCTGACATTCTGTGAATTAGACTGAGCCGAAGATTATTTGGAAATTCAAAGACGTGGATTTCAAGGGGGACTATCTTGAGATAACAAACGGAACTCAAAAATTGTCCGAAATATAACCGTGAAAATCTTATTCGCGACAAGTATGTTACACGGGCCACAATATATGATCTACAAAATTATGTTTAGCATAATCAGTAGTCTGTTTTTGAGCCCTGAAATTTCCCCTCTCAATGAACACTATTCGTTGTTCATTGTGAGTAACAAAAACATGCCAGGAAACAAGGAACAATAAGACTGTGACTGCACGGTTCAGAACAGACCCGTTATCAATCGGTTAGCCTGTTAGGTACAGGGAAACTGAGATTGTTCGCGACAGGCAGGAATAGCGAGTATTGAATAACAAATGCCAATCTGTTTAGTGGGAATTGGGGTGCTGTTCCGTTGCCTTATTCTTCGTCATATCAAACATAATGTTTGATAGTACCATTCTGTGACTGCAATAAGAAAAGCATAAGAAGAAATATGGGGCAAAACGGACAACTCATGTTTAGCATTGAACCTTTTGAACTCACATTAATGTTGTGCTTCCCTCGATGGTAGACAAGCAGAGTCAAGCCGGGGAAGATCTTGGCCATTGGGGTGGCACAACACTCGTCGTATCGTCGATACATGCAGTACATATAACACAAATGGCAAAACGTGATGCAGCAACCTTGACTCAGGAAAGAAAACACAGGGAATTGAGCAGTTTGAAATGCATGGGTGAATTCTGTTCACAAGAAATCTGGAATAATATCAAACATCAGAGGAACTCCGTACATGGATGCACTTACAGGAATGGCAGTCCCGCCTACAATCAAATAGTCCGTCATTCCATCCCCGCTTTAACGTGCGCGACTCCGGTTGTGTGACAATGAGGTATTCCATACTGCAGAGTGTTTAGCGGATGAATTATCTTGCAAAGCAGTCCCGACGACTGCAAATTGTATCTCATTGCTAATTTTATACAGATGAATCCTGTGGAAGCTTTAAAGCGCATTGCTTAAGTGGCAGTCAGGTATGAAAAACGATAATCTTTACCTAAACCAATCATTACGTAGTGCTGAACTGAGTTGACTAATTTCAGCATATCGGAATGCACGGTGAGCACTACTTCACACACAATTTCTCTGATTGGCTTTTGATAAGGTAGAAAAAAGAATATTCATAAAAATCTGTTTTGCGACTTTTGATTTAGACTTGGAAACTAAAGAGCGCCAAAAGTTGACAGAACAAGGAAGCGGAACTCGATCATTATGGAGAAAGCGAAAGCTGGTCCTTTCGTTCTTGTCGATTTTGGTGCTACTTACCGTTTCAAATTGACTTTTATTGCGCTAGGCGCGCAATAAAAAGCATGTATACCTCTGGGCCTTTAAGGAAAAATCTCCGATAAAGTTCTAAAGCAATTAGAAAGAATGAAGAAAGCAGAATTTTCATGCCTTGCACGATGGAAATGAGTAGTACATCGAGTCATGGAAATTTCTAGCAATATGTGGTTGGTACAGGCAAAATGGATTCACCAAGTTGAAGTCACATGTTCGTTAGGATTTATTCAGAATGAGCGACAAAAATTAGACCTAATGGTTACAGAAATGACGTAACTTATTTAGGGCTTATCCGTGTCGTTTGACCACGGTCAAAGATCTTGTTTTGATGCTTATTTCAAATCCTTTATGTGTTCAGGGGTTGAAACGCGAGTATATTTTTGGCTTACTATCAGTTAAGCCATCTTTGGAGAAAAGAAGTTTGAAGAAATCGATGCAACTGAAATCATAGCTAAGTGACTGGATGCGTATCGTTGGAATCGTGACGATGCAGTCCGTAAGACTTAAAACACGTGGCCGAATTAACTATACGTGACGAGATAAAAGTTTACACTGGATAAAGACCACCACATATTCTTCATAACGCCAAGGAAGATGGATATGTGACCTTTAAGTTTTTAGCTTTGACCTTACTAGACCGGTTTTCTCGCCACATAGATTGCTTCACCGCTTGCACTAAGGATACTGGATGATGCAGTCACGCTCCTCAAACTTTTACTGATGCCCATTTTCACTGCCACCATTTCACGAACCGGATAACTTTATCAGGCCGGTAGAACAGTTTTCGACAACTAACACAGGCCTCCTCATTTGTAAAATCAGGCAATAATGCTAGACTGATAGATCATCCGATGGCTTTTGATAACCACCGATGTGCACCGATTTTCACAAAAAACCCAGCTTTTTTTGGTAATCACAATAGCATCCACTGTACAACACATTGGTAATGCACTCACTGATCCAGGTAAGTTTTTAGACCACATTAGAACTCCTCACAGTAGACTATGGATTTCTCTTGCAAAAAATTACTGTCTTTTGGCTGCCTCTTTTGCATTCGGAAATCGTTGAAGGATTCTTCCCATCATCAACAGAAGTTCGAAAGTTATCCCGATACCCGTTTACGAGGGCCGCTGCCCGCTTCAAATTTATTTGCTTAACTACATTTCGCCGAGATGCTCTCACCTCCTAACGAGATACTACTTTCATCGCCATGATAACACAATACCGAAAGAAAAAACCGAATTTGTTTTAAGCAGTCCGGCAGTCTTATTAATCAGACGGGTTCTTGCAAAAGCTGACCCCGGTTTATTGGTCCGCAAACCATGAGTTCATTCACCTAGTTGAGGTTTTATTTCACTTGTCCAAACTTTCAAAATCAATATTCTGTTACCTTGTTGATCCATAACGTGAGATATTTAGGTGGTCCGAGAAGAAACAAAACTCACAGATTGGCACTCGTTGAATCCATCAGTTTCATTATTCCTGATCGACGAGCTGTAATATCCTTATAAAAATAGGTCTGAAAATCAATCTCACTATCAAGTATTCCCGTGAAACCCCGAATTTCTACTCCCTGGAAAAAGAACGCAACCTATTGATGAGAGTATCAGGTGAAAAAAACGGTGTGAATCCTGGGATAAAACATAATTACGCACCTGCATAAAGTTTCTTCAACCTACGACCATTCTTATCTGAAATCACTGGTGAGAGATGATATATGGAAACACAGAACCACTAGACTTGCATAATAAAACTTGTGACAAACTAACCACATTATGTGGCGTTCTTGATCGATGAAGCAAGAGAATACTACCATGATTGGTTTTTGAATTCCAGAACCTCGATATTTTCTCGGACCTATGATTCATCAGCTTTTGGAGAATTTATTATTCCGTGTATATACATCACAATTACTTTTGAGTAGTGTGCAGGACTGATGATATTTTTCTCTAACTGACTGCCCTCCGGATCCCACAGGAACGCACAGTCCCCTTGAAAATCTATGTCTCTTACTGGCATTCCCTTGGGCCTTCCTTGGGCCGGATATGATCGAGGCATTGAACCAATTGTTTAAATTTCCTTTATTCACACATATTAGGAGTTCTCACATTCTTTGGCCAGTTCGGACCGTATCTCGTATTATATTTAGAGGAGGCAGCAATATTGAGGAAAAAAATGGATTTGAATTTTTGTCCTCTGCCGTTCGGTTGCAGGTGCCACTCGCGGTCGAGTATTTTTAGGATAATCGTATGTGTGATTAGTGACGCGAAGGACAGGGAACCTGGATGGGGAACTGGCGCATGTCCTTAGACCTACCGAGTAACCAAACTAACAGACACATTTCCACGCTGGTGCTGCTTTCCCATCATTGACTACCGCTTGTGCACTTTGCCGTCGTGCCTTGTAACAATATAGGTTTCCTTTTCGTCTTTCCATTGTTCTACCTATCACTGAGCTTGCCGTTTGCTAGAGAAATTCTTGCCTGTTGAGCTTGTCCGTTTTTTTATAGACCGGTAGCCTGCAAAAGCTTCTTACGGCTGGCCTCATCTGCCCACCCAGTGACGCAAAAGTTTGAAAAATTAGAGCCGAGGTAATGCTCTAAGGTTTGGAAAAACGGTTTGCAGGCTACTTATTGTACAACGTTCTGCCTATGGTGCTTTAACTTTTGCCTGAGTTATAGTCTTTTTTGAGTACTTTGGCTTATGCAACATGAACAAAGATATGGATAGATTTGGACCTTGAAGACGAAGGAAACCACGTGACTAAGGACATTTTAAATCTCTTTTATGGGCTGCAGCAAAAGCGTTGTAATCATTTCGTCAACTTAGTTTGAATATGAGATAACCATTAGCAACCAAGCCATTAAACTCATCGTTCTTTCTAAGGATCACCTTATACACCATTGGGCAGACGGCAGGAGAATATAGCAGCCATATATCTTTTATCATTTACTTCATTTATCAATGAAATAGCAATGCACATCATTCTTCAACACAGGGTTCCCAGGTGGGGAAGTTGACCTGCGATGGAAAGATCCGAACGCGCGACCTCCACGCCCAAATGTCACGGCCTTATCCGCTATGCCACCGCTGGCCGAGTACTCGTCTGATGGATTCGCCAATGACAACCTACCCTGTTTAGTTCTGGTAATCAGTCTCAATATATTGTTGAGCCAATCTAATGCTTAGTTATTACACTGACTAACTTAGGAGCCGGGAGGAAAGATAAACTTCCTTAGGCTAAGGCTAATGTCAACGAGAGTTCCTCTATCTTTTGCCTACATAATCAGTTGATTTACTATCTACCTTACCATCTGCATGGTACGCTCTCACTCAACAAAACTGTGCCACCTAGTGCGATGGTGAAGCTCCTCGGTTTAGGTCGTGACCTTTGTGGCCAGAATAATTCATCGGCATGAAACATGGATACACACTGCTGCACCAGAAAAACAGAAGTATAGTTCCAGTGTCCCACAACACAATAAACCAAATTCACCAAACGGCAAACTGGTTGGTTTGCTCGATACCTGTTTACTATGTGGATTACTTACAGCCAATTCAGCACGAAAGATGGTCGTGTCATCATAAACGATTATGACATAAATGAACACTTAATCTGTGTAAGCGTGATGTCATTCGTAACTTATACTTCGATGCTGACTTTCACCACGTCACCTGATCCTCGTTAGCATGTGCAAACGTTCCTCTATATATCTCATTCTTGGGACCCCGAATGTTCTCCTCTGGACACGATTCCCGCGGTTCGCAATGTTGATTCTTGCCACCTGGCAAGAATCAACATATGTCTATTAGGAGTAACTGGGACCAAATGTCGTTGCATTTGAAATAGTGAAAAAAGTGAAGGAAACGAATGGAGAAAATATGAGTCGACCATATCCCTCAGACTTTCGATAATGACTAACACGGTAGTGTGAACGTAATTTGCAGTGGAATTAAACAGTTTCTCGACTTTATCTACAAGCAAATGAAAATCATATTTTTCTCGGAATGTATCGCTTTTTACGACGCTTATGATATTTCCTTTCGGAAAAATGTTTCCCATGTAACATTCTAACTCAACAACGCTTCCGACTCAAAACTTTGGTTTTTGATACCATAATATTTCCATCCGCTTAAGAATGGAGTAGCCAAACTAACAAGCTGGATGAACTAACACGGAAAACATAGGACCATGACTGCAATAACCGATTACCATCTAATTTTGTTTTCGTTCAAAGATTTTAAGCAGCGAAGTTCGTCAAAGCAACACAACGGGTAGTTTTCTGCAGGCTTTCTGCAATTTAGGCACACGGCTACTATTTCAGTTTGGAGTAGTCGAAATCACGTTGGAACGTTGGATGTTGAGAGCGGTCAGCCGGCAAAACCAGTTATGGTTGAGAAAGATTTTGATGAATGAATAATTTCCGCCTTGATTAATGTTCGGTCTTAAATGTGCGATGTAAAAACCCCTGCCTGCTAAGTACTTCACAACTAATATCATCGAGCATCGTCAAATGTTTTCCATTATTTAAAAGAAAATTTAACTCAAATGTTACTCTAATTCTCTTGAAGCAAGCGTTTTGTGCCTACCAAATTGATTTTGAACAACAGGCTATTGATTTACTCCCCATCCACAAACCTCCATTCCTCCTTAACCACTCTGAATTTTGTAAAAGAGTAGGGTTTCTTTATTCTCATTCTTATTAGCTCCCAGATCCTGCCTAGTTATCTTTACGGATCATATGTTCCTTAATCCGGAATAAAATACTTCGTTCAAGTCTCTGTATTGCCAACTGACTGCTGAAAGCGGAAACTTCTCAAACAATACCAAGATTAGAAAGTCAAAACAACACCGTTGTTGATAATTATCACCTCATACCTATAACAAGAAAATTGTTGGAAATCTTTACCTGGGTAGTATATAAACAGTAAGCTTGAGCTGCTAGATATGAGCTAAGCATCAGATACATGCCGAATTGGCCGAATTAGTGTGAGGCAGCACATGTACTGGTCGGAACGTAAACAACCTGTAGTTGAAGACTCATCTGGAAGATTCGTAATCAGCTCGATGAACGGAGTTTATAGCGGGAACTAATCTGCTACCTCGTTACTGCATCAATAACTCGAGCAAGCCAAGAGACATAGTATTATTACTTGTCAAAGCCAATCCATGGGTTGGATTTCAGCCAAAAACAGTCTTCGAATTACTTTAGAGTTGAGTACCTATTGTTCACCTGATGTGGTTCGAGACGTCGGGGTCGGGTTGCGAGACTTATTTGAGTTTTAGGTGTTGTATTGTCAACTTCCGAACAGAACACCGTTTCGCTTTCATCTGCAAAGACAGTTACTTTGTTATTTCATTTTTTGAATGGTGTTGCTTACCAAATTATCACTGTTCACTTCAAACAAGAATAAGGGGCAGTTAACTTGGTGCCTTTCAAATATGTTTTGGTAAAATTTATTGAACTTACCATCTTCATGGTGATCTCAATCGAAGATTCCAGTGATTAAAGAATGACCTTTTTACAAAACAGTCTAATAGCATTGTGAAAAATCGAACTCACCCGGACGAGTCACTGCCCGGTCCTAACACTTCTAAGGTCAAAATGCGCTAAATATGTTTGTAATAGTTGGAATGTGCGCTCAAAACGATATGGTTACCCTTCAACTACCCTGGCCCACCCTTTATCACAATGCGAATCCTAGACCGCAAAACAACCAGCACAACACGTTTTTGTGTATTCAGGTTATGCATGCAACACCACAAATCCCTTCCCTAACCACATTTTTATCCAATTAGTTCACTCCCACCTAAAACATTCCTCATAATACATTTTGATTTAAATGGCATGAGTGCAAATCACTGAAAACGAGCTTGTTTGCCAACATGTTTTTCCAATATACTCAGCGGGGATTTTTAAAGATTTCTAATATTACTGGGAAATAAATATTCCAAAGATCACTGTGCTAGCTGATCTGACCGCCGCGGCGCGCAGTGGGGAAGTCAGCTAACTTCTCACCCGCAACACAATTCAATGTGCATACATGCACAAACATGAACACACGCACAACTTAAAATCAATTGAATTGTGAACGTTATCTGATTGTATTGAGGAAGTGCCACGGAAGTAGAAACGTTGGAGAATTACATTTACTAGCAACACTGTTATTAGCACTTAATTATAGTTCATCCAGGCAGACAAACACTTGTACCGTTGCATACAGTCGGTGGTATGATTGGAATGTAGCGCATTTTTTTCCTGCAATATATTCTTTTTCTTAAATTTCACGACCTTTTAACTGATGTTCCAGTCGGATTGCAGCAGTTTCAGTCAGGACCGTTGTTCGAATGCTGATCTTCTCTGATTGGCGAATCTTCTGTGTTTAGGCCAGTTTTTCCCTCGTGTGTTTATCTAGGCGGCTGATGATCACCGAACAAAATGTTTGACCCCCATCACAAAACTGCCTGTCATTTTGGAGCCAGTCTTCCCATTATTCCTGGTCAAGAGACCTCCAAAAATTGCAACAAATATTATGCTAACTCTTTAGGATATTTGCTTACAGAGTCAAACTTCAAAATCAGCATTCAATGTCAAAGTTTCAAAAGCAAACAATGGTGCGTCACTTGACAGGCCGGGCTCCAATTCCGTTTCGTTATCGCCAACATGTCAATTTAATCGATTGTTTTCAAACGATTGCTTGAAAGCCACCCATCGCTTCGCACGACTGTAAATGCCTCTATCCCTATACCGCATCGGATTTCCCCTTTCTTATGACTTTATTAACTTCGCATATGTGTCGTGGATTTCCCACTCAACCAACTAGTCTCATTCGTAACAATGAACAGTTTGCAACTCGTTGCCTTCTTATGACTAGGAGATCTAGTCCCTCATCACTGGTTACTAGCACACCCTTTTTGTCCATACTATACCGGATCTAACACTTATTCTTTGCTCTCGAATATATGCACATATCTGTTTGATTTACCGTCACAGTTTGCGACCGAATCTGCATGCTTCGGATGCACATGTGGTTATTAAAGACTTTAAAGGGTGTTGCGAGGAGAAACATCATTACTATGACAACCAGAGATGGTCTAGGTACATACATCAACTCGTCCTGAAAAAACAGGTCTGAACCTATTTATTCTTATTCATTGGTTGCTACTGACCGTCTAATTATTCAGTATCGCCTAGGTTTACACTACCTCGGAGTACCTTCAAGACGAACGTGTACGCAGGCCTTAGTTTGCACAGATAAGCGGCACGGAGATATTTTCCCATTCTTCTTTAGATTTCCTGGTTCCTTTACTGGATACTAATTCGCACAGCATCGCAAGAGATTTTAATCCTGCCTCGAACCTTCCCGTTGCCGTGTTTGATGTGGCCCATTTAAGTACTCTCCCAACCACAGCTAACTCACCTTTAGATTGAACCATGACCAATCATCCGTAGATATTCGCCCTAAAACTACATGCTCCAATCGCAACCATCAATCAGTGTATACTAATTTGAAAACCAATATTTCAATTCCGATAAGATTTTTGGTTCCTCCAGACGGTCTAACCAAATTGATATACCACAACCGGATTTCTCCCGAGGAATTATTTTTCTTGTTCAGAGGTATCTCTTCCATCTAGGTTAGTGTTTTTATCCAAAATCCATAGAGAATGGTGACATCCTTTCCATAGATACACTGAGTCCGATTTCCGATATCCTCTGTCCCCAAGAAACGCATTTTTGTCATAACGGTCTCACTGCTGTACCACATTTGAATGCATTAAGAAGAAGGAACAATTTACGGTCTGCGGTATTCCTAGTAAGTCATAAAGATGTGAATATAATAGTAGCATATACCACCCACCTCTTCACCAGACAAAATAGTGGACAGTAGAGGCAAGAAATTCAGCTTTTGTGTGGAAAGAAAACAGAATACGTGAGCAGCGATCCGTTTAATGCCTATTATTGAATTATTCACGTTATGGCTACCTTTGACCTGAAGGTAGATCACTACCATTTCTAAAGTATGGTGAAAACTCTCTCGTGGATATATTTAATTCTCTTCTTAGTAAGTCATAAAGCACAATCTATTCCTGACTGCTTCAAACCCGTCCAATACTCTAACTAAACGTCCTTGATCCACTCTTCGCAGATCCCATTATTTTTAACTAGCATGGCTTGCCATTCTTGCACGCCTCGATTCTTCTGATAATCTGCCCGACAGCGCCACTCAATCCGCCTATAAACATAATGGGCCCACTTTGCAGTCTGTTGCTTCTATGGGTCACACAACGCTTGGATGATTTTATAAAATCCAACGAATGCATTATCTTAGATTTTTCATTGGCATCTTATTCCGTTCTGTGATCCTCACCACGTTGCAACCTGGGACGGTTCGCCTGTCCCAAGAACTTATAAAACTCAGTGCACATGCCTAGACCAAAAATTGTACTCATCAGCAGTAAACAATTCCAAAATGTTCCATCGATCTGTCCTATCTGCCCTATTGTTTCCTACAAACAATAAAGGTCTACCGATCACCTACAAATGCACTGATGGTGTTGCTTTCTATCAGTCTATACCGACAACAAGAGATTTCTTTAACCTCTCAGTTTGTCTGTCACAATTTTTTCTCTCTTCCTAGATTAAATGTTAATTGGTCAAAATATATTGTGCCTTTTGCTTTTTCTCGGCCTGCCTGACTGTCTGACCGTTCTTCGTTTAATGCAGATCCACTTACTGTGGTAGACTCCATCAAATGCTTAAGAATCATCATCGGTAAAAGTTAGATACGGTCATTACACATTTCTAATTGTGTTAAGAAACGCGGAAGACTATATCTTCACAGAAGAACGTGGCCTTTCCGCCTTAAACAAAACATTGGCTCCACATTATTTTACCAGTGCATCCCTCACACTCGCTATTATTGTTCATTCGTCATTTTTGGTTTTGAAGGGAGACTTGAAGAGGGACTTCAGAATCCGCCTCCGTGGACTACCATTCCATACCATGGAGAGGACTACCCAGCAAACTGTGGTATATACACCTATCGGCGGATGAAATGTTTTGACACAGAATGGTCTTCCTAGGCAGCACGCTCATACCTTGAGGCGTCCTACATTCCGCGCCATACCGACTGACATGAACATCTGTAGGAACTCGACCGTTCCCTGCTAAGCCGGAATTCTCATCGTTCGGGAACAGGCCTTGACTGGTATTCACCACAGTCTTTCGTAACGCAAGTTTTTTCAAGTTCCGACCTTTTACTGCATGGTTCTGAATGTATTCATTTTAGACCAAAATACGAACACCTTAATAAGCTAAAGACCAGCAAATGCCAAAAAAAAGAAGTGAAAAAAGCTGCGAGTTTCGGATATTCAGCTGCATGTTACTAGGTCTGACAGTATATTTAACCGCAAGTTTCATAATGGTCAGTAGATGTTCGACATGTTCAAAATGGATTTATTAGTATCCCGTTCTTGTGTTTTATTATCTCGTTCTCGCTATCACTAAATCTACGGTCTCCTATCTTTTGTCTCAATTCCTGCGCATTCCCGCCCCTCCGAATCAAGCGGTAATGAACAAAATATCTTTAGACTGGCCTGCACTATTGTTTCGTTTATTTGTAGCAGTCAAACGATTTGGGTAAGTACACAGAATACAGCTCATTCGCCGATTCCCCCGATCAATCTGGCACGTTGTTTCTCCTTTGATCTTCACATCGAAAGCCGCTCCTGTTCGCCTTTGAGCGCGTCCCAAAAGCTAGGAGGATGGTTTTGTCTCAGCGATGCAGCGACCGGTTGATTCCCCACCTTGCTTCCTGGTTTGCAATCATTCAGGTTTTTAACCTGTGCGTCGTTTTTTGAGTGCCAACGGGCTTGGTAGATGATCCTGTTTCCCAGACCTGATGCTTCCTCATTGTCACAAGCCTAAGCGTACTGAAACAAGACGGCCTTGCACTTCTGATACCAGCTCTTGGCCTCGCGTTGGATTTTGAAACAAGTCATAATTTCTGTTGCAAATCAAAATCGTCAAAAACCAACGGGCAAATGTAATTTGTTGAGTAGTGTGAAGTCCATTTCAAGCGGAATCACAAATCACTCATAGTATTTTCATTGACAGAGGACCGCATAACGTAGTAGATCTCATTTACACTGGAGCACTGACAGTTCATTACATCACTGTGCATCCCTGATCCAGAAAGATGTTAGTAGATTGTACTTCAACCAGGAAAGTTATCCTTGCGCTTTCAGAAATTATGCCAACCCGTTCGTGTGACTTGTCGAGTTACTAAATGCTTTAATCGTATGCGGGACTACGCATCATTTGCACGGAATGTTTTTGTCTAATGGAAATGTGTGGCTGCATGGGGCCGCATTATTAAGTAGTAACATCACGGGGAGTGAAAATCAATTTATCAAATGAGCTGTAATCGTAATTTCATCTCAGCACTGGCTTGCTTGGGGTTCCAAATCACCAAAACGTGGACTGTCGCCCAGATTTAGCGCAGTTCACACCCGAATACCTAGACTACAGCTAGATAGAGCATGCACGAACTAATAACATGCAAATGAAAAGACCACTCTCATTAATGTGAGAATAATTTTGCCCACAGAGGTTGTGTGGCAAGTAACAAATCTTGTTCACTGACCATGAACCATACGACCCAAAAAATTACTTTTATAGAAAAATCCGATCAAACTGCATAAATGTGCTGCTAGGCTTCGTGTACCGTTGCCTCGACCCAAGAAAGAATCAAAGGGTGAATAACAGGCATCTATCTCATTACTTCTAGGAAACCTAATAATCCATAGGTTTCCTGTCATGGGCAACTCGGTAGGCGGCCCTTTGGTACGTTCATTGGTGCGGGAGCAACTTTAAGCAAACGTGTTCCTACCGCCGTAATCTGGCGTTCGTATTTTACCCAAGAACTGCGATTCACATCAGATTTTATTTATGAATAAAAAATGGACGGTTGTATTTCCACCTAAAATGGGTTGGGGCAGTTCTAGTAAACAGGACAAGACCTCAAAGCACATCTTTTGCGTTGCTTGGAAAAGTTTATTCGGCAAAAATCGGACGACTCATTCAACAACAAAATGAGGACTTGAGAACAATGACCAGAGTCCAGGGTGCACGTTAGTGTGCACCCCGCTTTTGTGATATCCAGCTGTGAGCATAAAGGACCCAACACAGCAACCATTGTTAGCTCATGGACAGGGCAGATTTTCCGACCGGTATTCAGTCATAAGTGTAAGTGTTAAAAATGTGATCCAGTCATAAAATGTCAAATCGATTATAAGTCGAGTTCAACCGATCCGATTCTTGGAGAATAACTAACACTTGGCCAATAAATAAAAAAGTTGCCGAAGTGCAGAAAAGCCCGATTGAGGTTTGTCATGTAAATGAGTGTCAAAAAGAAACAGAGAATGAAATGTACAAAGTGAATTTTGGCTGTTTATATTATTTTCCTTAGTTCGAAAGCTAAATACCGGGATCTGAAAGGCTCGTGATAACGGTATGGGAAGCACGATGCATAATAAACAAATTGTCATTGGTTCTCGAACCACGTGGCAAGGTTCTTGTCCTGCCACCTTTCCTTCTGAGCAAAATCAAATACTACAGTGCTCAATCGGTTCTTCCTTTAACAATATACACAATATGATTCGAATTTTTAGTGAACCCTTTGACGCCGCATGATGGACACGATTCCAATTTTGATGTAATTAATTATGAATCTGATATCATTCGCTAGAGCATTCACTGTGTCAAATGTTGAGTAAGCTTTCATATTTGGCTTGATCTCTACCAGGAACAGATCACACGGCTCTCTATGCATTCGTCTGGCTTGCAATTGCATATGGGATCTACAATAAACTGCAGTGAAGCTTCAAAGCTGAAGTAGAGGTGTAGAAGCCACTAGTTGTTTCCGTCGAGGGGCAATCACCACATTCCACTGGTCATCAGTGCTGACGACTGAGGAAGAATACGTTCGTGCAAAAAGCAGGTTTTCCGTGCTGAGCTACAGCATAGAGAAACGGGTCAAAAGCTCATGAAGACTACGTGGGCTTGTAAAGAAGACGCTTCCACCCAAATTATATTTTCCGTAAGTGATTATCGAGCGTCAGTCAAAAGACAACACTTTAAATTGTAAAATATAATGAAAAGGAAACTTACCACATGAATTCTTAGACTATTCATGAGAGTGTGCTCACGGAACTGCCTGAGACACGGCCCCCGTTTTTAAGTATGCGTGCTAAATGAGAGAAAATGGAGTTCCCATAGATATCATATCTAAAGAGTGCGGGATGAAAATTCACTCTTATATAAATATGCCAGGGACTGTTTGAGAGAACATCGTGTGGAAGATGGACGGAATGGTAAAGTGACCAGTTAGCGAGTGTTCTTTCTACACGTGGATAAATGCCGATCACAGTGTTTAGTGGAAAAATCATTTAGTGATGTCAAAGAATCAGGGCTTATAACTAACTGGAAATCCAAGACTTAGATAATCAAAGTTTTCACAAGCGGACCTGCAAAATTAACAGGAGCAAGGTAAATGAGGACCGGAATAACACGCTAGTTTACAAAATGGCAAATGGTGCTCTGTTTCACCCTTCGGTGTCAAAGCCCAGTGATTTGAATTGATAAACTTTGAATATTTTTACACAGATAGTGATATGCGTAGTCCAAACCGGAGTTTTACTATATGGGAAAATTGTCTGGAATGCAGCAAACGGACCTTCGAAAGATATAGATATATTACGATTTAAACCGCCGTGTACAGAAGAAGCGCAAATTGAAGACAAGATGCTGGATAAATTCCGGAAGTTTCTAGTGCCAGATACGCTCGTCGAATGGTAATGTCATCAAGAAACTTGTGAAATTGACAGGGCGAAATATTTGATAACTCACTGGTGAACGTAGAGAAAAGATATAACGAAGGAACAACTTTCTGAAGCGTTCTTTTTGTGTTGACCACCACTTTCAACGTTTTAGCACTTGGTCGGGTCCTGATGTTAAAGTAATCAGACAGGCAACCAAATATTTCTACTTTGTGAATTAGGGGATAGCCTGGATAGAACACACTGCAAACACAGAGTCTAAGACTGCGCAACGCGCAAATTCCGTTGATGGATCTAATGAGTTACGAATGTGATCATTAAGGGGGGTGATAGCGTCCAGAGTCAGCACGATAAATTCATAACTAAATTCAAATGAGCCGTCAGAAGGATGCATAGAAGGTGCTAGTCCCTTCAGCGCGGTCCAATATCTGTTTAAAAAAAGAATTTGAAGAATTTTGATGGGAGACTTTGGGTAAATCATTGGAATCACCAAATTTCGGGTCGAGAATAATAGTGATAGGCCTCTAGAAGTCAAGAATCGGGGGTAAGCCTAGTGATATGTTGATTAGAGGAGTGAATGCATCAAACGGAGCCACAGAGCAGTGACTTAGATGAGACTCAGATAGACTGACAGAACATAAGCCTGCGGTAATTTAAGTGAGGCGCATAAGCTTAAACACCGCTTCAATGAAATGTGGCATTTAGCATGTCATCGTCCTACACAAGTGTTCCTAGGGTACAGTCAGCCGACTGGATGAAGATACAAAAACGTACATAATATTAATGCATCGATTTTAACTACACGAGGAATAATACGGAGTGGAAATAACAAAGTGTTTTTGTCAGTGCACACTTCATTTGCAGTCTTGATGCTGTTAGCCGGTGTATTATCATGAGGATTGATACACGGCGCCACTCGATCACGACATGGATGCAGCCAGACAACAGTAAGTCATAATGTCAAAGGATATGTGCCACCAGAATCGTTCAGGAATACGTTATGAACAGCTAGAGGCGGGTCGAATGCATGGTCTTTTCTTATGTGAGGTCTATGAGGTGGCAAAACACAAAGTACCGGTCGAAATTCCAGCTCAAGGAAAGAACTAGTTCATGAGACTTGACAAAAATCGGCGAATTCATTTCTTGCAGACCCAAAGCCATAAACGTGAGTTCTGTACAATGATTAAACTTAAATGTAGGGAAGAGCGTAATGCGGTAGATTTTTAAGAGCGAAATTCAGCAACGCTGAAATTATAGGATCACTTCAGAACTCCTGGGCAAGCTGGGGACTAATATCATCATTTATTTCGTACTTTCAAAAGCTGCTAGTTGCGCTCCCACTGAGAATCGATTCACGCGTTTTACCTTTCCTCTTTCATAATCCATCTAGGACAGCTACCACCCACAAGGGCACACAAACTCTTGTCAGGTTTGTGTTCCCCTACCATGAATGCGATTGCGCATGCATAATATCATTATTAAGTTATCCGAAGTGATAATAAAGACTTATCGAAAATCAATATTGCATAGCTTAGGACCCTTAAATACTAACGGATAGTGCAAAGGACAGACAAACGCATCATTACAGTTGTTCACCTCGTGTCTACTTCCCAGTTTGGTTGCACTATGTGCATACTACTGGTTGTTCATAACAAAGATGAGACAGATGTAAGCTTTTCCATGGTCTTCGTTGATGACTTGGGCATTAACGCTGTTTCACGAGTCAATTAGAGATCACATTCAGTATTCTGCTACTCAAGACCAAATAAGGTGCGCGATTGCAGCGACTTTGATGTTAGTTTGTCTGATTGAAGTTTGACCGAAATACTAGCAACCATATGTTATACATAAACAAATATATGAATATACATGTAGAGAAAAGAAGGAAAGAAGCAGACCAAGCTAAATTGAATCATTTTCTCATTCTAAAGAGGGGATCGTGAGTTTGTTAGGGGCATTTTTTGGAACTAACAGAAAATTGGCCTAATATTTCTTTAAACCTAACGGGCATTTATGGCTGCCGCTGACAGCGTCAACCAAACAAACATAACTAGACAGGAGATTGTAGAACAAGAGTGACACTCACATCTTCCGGATGAATAACAGTGGTGCAAAAAATCGTATGCGAAGGAACATACGCACAACTGAAACTCCAGTAAGAATGACTGGACGAGCTCCAGCTTCTCCGTGAAAAAATACGGTCCAAAGGGCAATCAATCAGATAAATGTGGTATTTCCTTCTATTATCTATTTCCCACCAGCTATTTTGACAGGTTTTGTCGAAAGCAAAGAAGTAGTACAAAGCATTTCAGCAACTTGCACGGTTTACATTCGAGTTTTGAATCTCTTACAAATGCCTCTCTTTCTTAGCTGCTCATTTGCAGTTACCACGACGATGCCTTAGGTACACATGCATGATTAAGAAAAGACTGACAGTTGCAAACGCCAAACAGAAATCGGGCACGTGAAGACCAGGTCGACAGAATTAAACCCTGGTTAGAATTTTCGTCGTCATTTACTTTTATTTACTCTCACGCAACAAAAAGTCTTTTGCTTGTCATCTCAAGCAGCAATATTAATGGCCCGCAAGCACAGACAAGAGAGCGGACAGAGGATATTGGTGCTTTGCTCCACACAGCCGCACAGTCTGCGACGACCACTTAACGACAGAGTTCGATCGAATGCTGGTGATTTACGCATACAAATACTGTGAAACAGTACAACAAATAACGACTGAATGTTCTGATTGGTTAGATCAGGACAATATCCACTATATCACAGTGTCGAAAATCTGATCTGGTCGAACATTCGTACGTGTGCAACCAAACACAGGGCTCCTTTTTACGGTTATAGTTCGAGGTATCCCGGAACTATAATATGAGCTTCCCCATAGTCACTCAACCTGGCTTTCCTGCTGCAAAACGAGATTGGCATGACGGCCTATTCGATTGTACAAACGACTGTCATTCGTGTAAGTGCTAGGCATTTTGGTTTCTTGTTCTTTCCCCATTTGTGTCTCGACCGGTTAACATTCCAAATTACACGTGCCCGGTTTGGCTCTTATCCGTTCAAAATAAACCAGTTTTATTTCGATGGATTTGTTTTTTCTCTTCCAAGGTTGGTGTATCACATGTTGCTATATATGCTACATGTGTCAAATGTACAAACGATACGATGAATGTTGTGCAACCCCCATGGCGATGTTCTTCCCCGGTTTGACTCTTAGAGTTTATCATCGAGCCAGGCACAATATCGAGGTGAGTTCGAACATCATAGTTAGCAAATATTCGATTTAGCTGAAACCACTGATGATGCACTTAATAAAATGAAAATATTTTAAATTTACTAAGATCAGATACCTAAAAATCAATATCCATCCTCGAACGTCTTTGCTACAGGCGTGAGACACTCTAGCTTCCTTTATGTCATTGTGTAAATGTATCCGTCCGGCTGTGTCAATAGAGTTGAGCCAGTTACTCGCCAGCTAACCAATTCAAAATGACAGTATCCATTAAAAATATAACAGTGATTCTGAAAAGGTTTATTCATCTGCTTATTTCTATTCAGATTTCACTCAAAAAGTTTCACTGGTTTTTGGAATTTAGGTAAATTATTTTGAAATGAAAATTACCAATAACTTGCCTGATAAACTACTTTATTACAGGGAACAATTTTCCACGACTGTTTGCTCGACTATTGTTGCACATTCTGCGCCGCGTGTCAATTGGATCGGGATATGAAATTTGTCGAACAAACCAAAGGTATACTCAATGCATGACCAGAAACCTTGCCCAATGAGAAACTACCAGTGCTATTCTTCCGGTTCAGGTTCATCTTCCTCGATGAAACTCGGATTCAAGAAATTGAAATTGTTTTGATATTCCTTTTTTGTTGTGATATGCAATCAATATAGTGACACAGCTGGCATTAAATACATTGTCTTCAAAGTACGAAGTTTAATTCTTGATAAAAAGAGAATGAGATGAAAATTTACCACATGACAGTGCTGTGAAAGCCGAAGGTAAAGGTCTTCCGGAATACACCTAGCCTTGGAGAGCCTTGATTACCGAAAATCATTGGTTTCGACGCTCAACTGGACTGAACTTCCGTATCGGAGAGTTAATTTGGATACTTAGTGCAGACTCATTTTGTATACTCATTGGAGCAAATGACTGACATTTTTGGCAATATTGTCGGATGAAGCTTACTAGTTGGTGCACTGCATACATCAATTCTCAGTAAAGATAGACTCACAATATTTCGTTCCGAGTTCGCGTCCCACTGCGGCGCGATGGATATGCACTACCAAATTGGTCCTAACAAGGATGAAACAGGTACAATACTTCCACGTTTTCTGCTGGCAAGTGAGAAGTTTGCAATTCATCACGAAGCTGTTAATAATCCAAAAGAAGTCTCCTACTACTCAAAACTTCCAATGCGTGACGAACCTAAGCCTGGCAGACAGCGGAGGCTAGATCATTCAAACAAATTCTTCAATATTTTAAAAACTGCAAATGCTTTGAAGTTGTCGCTGGACTCCTAGACGGAGTTGAGAGTAGAGATGAATAATTGATTCTTGAAGTAAGGAAAATCGGCCGGTTGTGATAACCTTCCTCCAGTTGCTTTCAAAATGAGAAGTAGTGCCCTGTAAGATCTACCTCCTTTCTTCGTGACATTTGTTAGGGTATTCCGTTATGACCGTTATGACTCATCCCCTGCAGTAGAGTCCAAAAGGCCATCAGTTTTCTACTGACAGTTACCAAGCTGTCAGCCTCGGTGTTTCTGATTTGTCTGATACCATTTCGCAAGAAAAACAAGCGCAAACAGTAGACCAGGTTTGTCCAGTTTGAGACTGCACCAACAAGATTTTCGTTCTTTACTGGTTCTTTGAAATGCGCTTTTCACACCTTAGCTTGACCGATTGGCGCTTGCTGTTCAGCTGATCATACATTACCAGCCGCTGATCGTCATCCGAAAGTTTTTGAATCTGCCGTAGTTATCGTATTCTCATTTTGACGAATAAGTTTATACGGTAGGCTACCAAGTTGACTCCAAATGATCAGCTGTATTCTATATGGAGATGCTCTTTCACCATTATCGTTTAACTTCATGATCAACAAGACAAAATAGCTTTCTTCGTGAGAAATTCAAAGTTTAAGCATCAAAATGAAAAATCGAAAGAGTTTCTGTGATCTAGACTGCACTGACGACCTAGTCTTCTTGTTCATGTTTATGGTGCATACGCAGTTGGTACTAGACAAATAGGTAAGAGCTGCAGTTTCTTTCTCCGTGTACTTCAATTTACAAAGTTCTGCTAGGAAACTGATCGTCAGTAGTTCCGAGATGAGTACGCGATATGGAGGAACTAAAGATTGTTGACCGTCTTGGTTACATGGACAGCTTTTTCACTAAGGATGGTACCACGACAGTAGAGTTAACGTAGGGAATATGCAAGGCTAGAGTACCGTATGCTAACTGAAGCATTTGTGACGCCAACTTGATATTTCGCTGATGTTAAAAGGTGGTGTGTACTGTGAACAATAATCTCAATTCTGCTGTATGGTTGAGATATTTGAAGTTTGCCCGCTGAAGATGTTCCACTTTTGGAGATTTCTGATCACTGATTTTGCATATTATGGCTTGGACTGAACAAAGTAGCCGCGTGAGTAATCCTCAAGTTAAGAATGAATTACTGGTTAGGGGCTCATAGGATATTCTATCATAGCGTAGAAAGCTCAGTAGACTTTGCTGGTTGGGTCAAATGTTGCGTTTAGTAAACACATCTACCGAACCGTGCCCTATTTTGCGTTCCTTCCACGGAGTGGAAGAAGCCACTTGGAGGCAAATGGTGGGCGCGGCAGCGTCCAGAGAAAAGATGTTCAGTGAACTCATGCAAAGGTGATGCTTCAAGTCTTCTTGGTTGGAGTCCAAAAGATCCATCAGCCAGGTGCCTGTAGACCTTAAGTCATATGAGATCAAACAATAAAACTGTGACGGTGTTGTCACGTTTTCTCAGTTCAGAATGTTTGAAATGAAGTTTTTATTGGTGGACTGCATCTTGTGCTTTCGCTACAAGGGTGCTTATCTTAGCTCGGCACACATCTACTGCCTGTCTAACCAGTTCATTCTGTCTACCAATTTTAACGTTTAATGCCATCAAAAAGTTAGCAATTAAAGGGGCTTGCCCTGCTGTTTAATATTGGACGATTATAATGATGACGATTAGAGACTGTTTGCGTTTTCCTATGACTGTTAAGTTTTATGGTTACTTAATACATATTTTTAATGTTCTATTCGGTCGGACGACGGGTTGTGTGCGTGAGGTCGTTCCAACAATGAGGAAATGGAAGATATTACAATTCATTCTGGATTGTTCTCCGAAATGTAATTTCGGGGTTCATGCATCGATCAATACTTCTAACTATTTTCATTACTTAAGAGAAATTCCTAATTTTATTGAAACATATTTGAACCACACCCATGTGTAACAAATTATTCAAGGGAACAATAGTAGCAGTGGTCTTACATAATGCATTTAGTACGTCAGTTAAAGGGTTGATAGCTCTCATGTGAACCGGTACTTTAATGAGAATTTCGTAGGAATCTGTGTTCAGCCTCAGGCTGTGGGTGCTAAAATGCACGTGCACATAATAAACGATACCCGAAAGTGCCTCTTATCTTGTACTTCCTTTGTTAATGAAATAAGAATATGTATCATTTCTCAAAAAGGAGCACGGCCAACCAAGAGCTGCCAAGTGGAGAAGTTGACCAACTGCGGAGGATTCGAACCCGCGACCTTCGAGAAAAGACACCGAAGCCTTATCCTTCTGGCCACCGACTGATGGGAGGCGGTTAGAAGGTGGTAAATCTCATAATCGACTAAACTGCATCCATCGTTTGGCAACGCTTTTGAAGAAAAAGCGATAAGTTATAAAAGCTTGCAAGTTTTGAGCAATGACCAGTGACTGAAAATTTTTACCCTGCGGGTAAATGATAACTTGACAGAATACTCCGCATGGAGCACATCGAGGAGGCAGCAAACCTATTTTGATGGGTCAGTTATCTAAACCAGGTATACCTGGTCTCCTAAATCTGTTTGGAGGGCTAGTCACCTAGACCTCACAGAGATTTTCAAGAATAACGGTTTAGCGGTTGATATCTGAAAGCCCGGAATTAAATAGTAACGACTAGTAGACCTATTTATTCTGTCTGATAATTCAGTTTGCAGTTTGTTCGTCCTAAAATGTTCTGTCATCGGAAGACAAAAAAGTACTAAATTCAGTGAGATCACCCACCAGATATTGTCTGTATTATATTGTATTAATCAGCTTTTGCAAAACAAGCCTGCATTTCAGTAAAATAAAAAAAATTAAAAATGTCCGTTATTCACGGTACAATAATAATGACGGTAAAATTAAAGTTCCATTATGAATGCAATGTGAACCCAAGAAGGCTGGCCGTTTGCTCAGCACTGACTGGATTTATGCTCACCGGTACTCGGATGAGGTAAGGCATAGGAATATTATACTGCACACAACGGGTCACGTTCTGGGATCGAAGCGACTTTGATAAATTCACCATGTAGACGTCGAAGTCAGCCCCTCACTGCGTGTGACATACTGGGAAATGTGATGAATCTTTATGCACATCACGTGAAATATATCAATGAAACTTCGCTATAAACTGTGTAAGCCACCAAAAGGGTAGGGTCATGGCGGCCTGCAAAAAAGACTTCCAAATACGTTGCATAAAACATCCCGCAATCGGAATTCCTCTTATTCTGAGTAAATAGACTCGAACGAAATTGTATTTCAGTACCCGTGGTCTTTTAATGGCCTTTTTTACATGAATTTAGTTGGACCCATCTCTTTGCGTATTGCCGGTCTATAAGTTTACCTTACTGCTGTTTGTTGAATTTCGCAGTTGAACGGAAGACCAGGCTGTTCTGAGAAGTTCACGTTGTTTTTAAGGATCGCAAATTGGTGGTCTAGATCATCGCCATTCATGAACAATCAGCTAGTCAAGAGTAAAATAGGCAAAGTTGTCGACAGACAGCATTTAGAACCAAAATGATTCTTGGTCATGATGACGAAACGTTGTTGAAATGGCACATAATTTGACGACTTTGCGACGTGTAAATGCTCAACATGCTGGTCGATATCTAGTTCGGCCAGGATTAATGGAACATGCCAACTGGAGCAAAGTTTTCTGTACACTTAGCACCAAACTTCAGAAAATGTAACACCATCCCATAAAACCCCGTTCATCCAGATACCGCGGAGTATTCCCAAATTTGATGTCAAAGCATCATTTTTGTTCTGACAAGGCAAATTACTATGCTGCATTGACATTGAACAATAGATTTGAAGATCCCAACCGGTTTTGAATCAAAGTGCACGTCATTTTCATGGAATGCTTCGAAGAGCAGATTCAGCCGTATAGTTATGTGTTATCTCTACCCGTTAGTAGACCTTGTTTAGTGTTTCTTCAGCTGCAACGGATCTCTCACTTTATGCTTGATCTGATGGGTGGAACTTATGGAAAACTTATCACTGGTGAACTATATTGTGCATGAAATTCAATTCCTTTTGCATAAACCATTAAATCTAGCATAAAGTGAATATTTGTTATAAGATGATTTATTCCTCTCCAAATTTTTAGTTGCAACGACTGACTTTGCTGCATTGGAATGTATTTAGTTTAGTATAAATCTTGTGTAAACTACGGATAGCGTACAAAAACCTGCATGTTTTCTATGCAGCAAAGCTTAGAACTATTGACGATTTTGATTAAAATTATGATATCATATTTGGAAATAATACATTCTGCGGGGACGATACTGAGTGCAGTTACTGTACTACTTATCCGTAAACTGTAAAACGTGACTTGTACTGTTCCCGATAAACACTTGAGGGCATAAATGTTGGTCCGCATGTGAATGGTACTTTGGTGGGTTTCGGGCAGATTCACAACAAAAGTCCTCCTCCATACCAGCATGTTTAAACAATACCTGGATTTTTTGTGTAGCCCTAGGATCGACCCATGACAAACGCTTTATGCAAACGCGTATTACACACGTGAAAGTATTGAGTTTTGCTTGTGCGGAAAGTGGTTTGGGAAGTAGTCGCAGGTCAGACTGACCGGATGAATTGCATGCACTTTCCAGGTTGTGGGAAACTTAGGTAGTGGGTTAATGAATAACATGCTTGTTTTGCGAATTCCGCTGCATAAAAAGTATATGGCCAATACAACAGCAACCCGGTTGGGATTTCGTCTGAACCGCACGTTTGCATCTTTGGCAAACAGTAGAATATTATCCGACAAAGGTTCCCACGCGATACACACCATGCGGTTGAAGTATGAAGTGAAATCCTTCGTATAAATTGACAGTGACCGGTTTATGCCTGGCCTACCGACTCTGCTCCTTTTCCAGACTGACCTAGGAGGGTTCGTCGGTTGTGGTCCCGAGACCTCTTTTTGATGTTTCGGATGAGGACGGAGACCGCCCATCTGGACTAACGATATCAGATCCAATGAAAGACTGCAATGTACTTGCATGGTTCCTATTTCCTGTTTTGCTGGGAGGTCGACTATGCATGAGCAGATACGGCAAATCACAGTGCCGCTCTCATGTTTCAGTTAACTGCTGCCATGTCACTAGAAGCTTTCTGGGAATCCAGGTAATAAGGGGCATGACAGAAGTAAACAAGTTCCCATAGGGTCAAATCTCTGGGTCGACACATGATACACCGCTCAGTGAAACCCGGTTTAATCTTGAGTATGTATGCACACCTCGAATGAACGACGACTTCTATTGGCAATTAGGTATTCACGCTTTGTGCATGATCGAAAAGTCAGCGCATTACACTTGGCTAATAGTCCAAATCGCCAGAGACGTCCAGCAGAGTAAACCAACGACAGGTTATCTAATCGCCCTGCTTATACCCGTTTTCCGTCGACCATGTCACTCAGTTTAGACAGTTGAAAAACCTAGATTTAATAGAGCAGTATTCCTGATTGTGTTGCGTTCTATAATTTACCATAGCCCTCATTCCCCCAGCAGGTCATAGCTAGCATAAAGATCAAGTATTCGTTCGTTTTATCCCATTTTTCATTGGATGATGCCGATCTGGAAATTGTGAACAAGGGATATGACCTTAAGGCTTTAGGAAGTCTCGTGACTTCTTATTATCAATGTTCTTGGGTTGCATTTGGGTTGACCTGTGCAGGTTTCACAGCTCGTTGTCAACTTTGCATTTCGTTATATCACCAGCTATTTTGTAGAACTATATTACACCGCACAGGCGACTTTTTATCAGTGCAAAAATGTCAAAGATAAACAAAAATGAGTTTACAAGCACTGGGTTCGTCTACCTGAAGAGTGGCAATAAACGTGAAATCTGTCTTGAGATGCCGGGGAAATTTCGTTTACCCATTCAGATGCTAGTGACAATTTAGAAATGCGCACGGCTTAGAGTGAGATCACACTCAATGATGCGGACCAGAATGAATGACACTTTCAGCTGACAGCCCGCTAGGGATTAAAGGCAGAGTGAACAAAACTCTGGGGCAAGAAACGAATCCGAGTGAGTAAACGCCCTTTTTGATGGCAAGACAAACAATTGGCAACCTGAAAACATTTCCTCGATCGCACCAAAATTATGTCATTCAGAAGCAGTCTGGCTGAGTACTGTAACCAAGAGACATTACCATATGGTACACTGAGCGCAATAAAAGGGAGTCTGGTTAAAATGATATTTGGCCTGCTGTTATGTAAAAAATAAGCATACGCATATACATATATACATATATATGTATATGATGAGTGGAAATATTTGCAGCTCAGTTTGCATGTGTTAGAGGTGAGAAGGCGTACACTGAGTCATACCGTTTATTGTGACGTTTCGATCCAACCTAGGACTCGTTGTCAAATGTGAATGGGTAGTCACTCATTTCAAAATGATAATAGATTAGAAAAAATCAGCGAGCATTTCCGTCTTGTGCATTTGATTGTCTATGATCAAGAGTGAACATTTCACAAAGCTGTGTATTCTGCATAGCTGCAGCGTGAATAGAAAAAACCTACCAACTGGTCATTCAATGGTGGTACATTCAATGATCAAGTTTTCACACCACTAATGTTTTTGCAGCCTCTTTGCCGCAAAGACCAGAGTCGACCAAACATTCTCACCTGTTCATACCAAAATCACTGAGAAAGCTTAAATGAGAAATTTAGAGAGAATATAGGTATAGGGCAATTACGGACGCACGGCAAGTTAAGTTTGGTTACTAGGTGAATGGGGTCAGGTAAAGAAGAATAAAGATGGTGTAGTATTTTGCAATTTTGGTGCTGATCTCTCGCTCAAGCTGTGCCAAACAGTCCAATACTTCGTTGTGAAAATAGCTCCAGTCATGGTAGTTTTCTACCAATCTTTCGGTTCACCTTCCGTTTTATATAATACTTCCCGATCAGATGGCCTTGACTGTGTTTAGATTTGGCATACGGCAAGCTATCGGTTTTATCTATTTTTCATTTAGGGTTCACAGCCGACGATCATTTCAGCACTGATGTCAAGGTATCACGTTTCCATTATTTTCTTGCAAGCAACGGAAGTGATTTCCGTCTTAAAACCTAATCAGAGGGTAACTCCGAGAATGACGATGTTCGGTGGAAATAGCACAAACAGGTTACGTCTGCCAGTTATATTTTTCTGTCACCATCACCACCGAGAAATTGTTTTCTCCTTTTAATTCGATCGTTTTCCTAAGCTGGATCCTTTTCCGTATACAAGGTTGCACTGATTAGGTAGTGAGGTTCTTCGATATAAAATAACTATGCTGCCGCTGCATAGATAGCACTCGTTAATCCATACAACAATTTTTCGATTGACAAGCAGAATTTGGACTACCAGTTTGCCTATCTAAAGTTGTACACTTAGGGCCCTAATCAATGTTAGCAAAATGTAAAAACTTGTGGGTTTTTTTCGCTGTAGATGTAAGACGATCGTCGAACCATTTCCGGCTTTATGTATTTTTCCAACAGTCACTGCTGCACGCAACAGCGGCACCCAAATGCGCAGTGTGATCTCCCTGGACTTAGTGAGGCACAGAGCTTCCGCGTTAAACTTGACGTTTCATGTCTGAATGTAAGACTAGTGAATCTCTCGACTAACATCATGCCTTTTCGAAGACTTTCGATTTCAGGATCGACTGGGGGACAAAGGCCCACTTGAAATTTCATGTATCTTCTCGATCAATTCCCACCATCTACCCGTTCGCAGAATGAACCGCAAAATATCGCCCAGTGTACCCATTTGTCTAATCCCAAATCTTGGGCTGTTGTCGCCAAGACCACGTAACTGGCTGTTCGCATTGTTTGTAAATCAGCTAAGGTACTCTGAATATTTACTGCTAGCATCGGACTTTGTATTGTATAGACTTTTGCGTATAATAAATAATGTCGCATTTCAGTCAGGACTTTGAGTAGACCTAGGCAAATTACTCAAAAAATCTATTATGAAATCCCTCTTCGTAATCCCTGTTTTAAGAGATCGTCTGTTAGAAGTCTGATCGGTAATAACTTTGTGCCGACTAAGTGTGAGCTGTCGGAATGAATTTCAGTAGTCCATATAAGTATCCGAGGCAAAGTGTACAGTTATCCACCGCTTCTACAACAGATATGCGAAATCCATATCGTCTCAGTTCTAAGATATAAGGTTAAAATTGAGTCGCATTTTTAGAAGCGCCCGAATTTAACGGGTTTGACTTATCAAAGCTTTGTTGTTTGTTTTCTGTTGCCCCATGTTTATTCACAAATTATCAAGCCTTGAGTAAATTCGGTTGAATTCTAACAGATCGACTGTCGGAATAACCTGAGACAGATAAAGGTGTGTGCGATAGATGAATTTAGTTGGGCAACACCCAATGACCTTAGAAAAGTACGGTGAATAGCAGTAGCTCACTCTAAATGGTTTACCGTGGTCTACAACTTCACCACTCCCTGTTTCAAAGTTAACTTCGTCAACCGTACCGAAATTTGCTGTTGTTTGGACTTTCGAGTTCTCCATTCGGTCAAAAGTAAATAGTATATTCATATCATAAAAATACAGAAAGTGCAAAGTCGGAATAGAGAACGGATAGCTATAACAGATTTTGGTGAACGTCAGTCACGCCCTACAATGGACTTGTGGGAATTCGGGCGAAGTAAGGAACTATCTAGTTTCTACAGGTATTCATGAGTGGAATGTGGAATATATCAAGTCGTGAGAGTGACAATTAGAAAGATGATTGCTTGGAGATTAAGAAGGATCCAAAAAATTTCGGTCAAAAATTACCAGAAGCAAAAAGATGCATATGGGACAATTTTTGAATATTTCTTTCAGTGGTACGAAAGATACACCACTGATAATAGAAGGACCCCAGCGAGGGAATCCGAAATCTATTTTCACGGAACCAACAAAATTTACAGTGAACCAACATAGGAGTGAGGGGGAAACATGTAAGCGAACATAAAGACAAACGACTTTTCATTTAACCTGGATGCGCCTCGATTTATTTCTGTGAAAAGATCATCTAGATTTCGTCACGCAGTTAGAAACATGGGGTGACCATTTCAGTTTTTTATCTGTATTGATTCGAAGAAATCCACTCCACTGAGTAGTCCTGTGCTAATAGAAGGACAGTCAAACGGATAAGTAGACCGAAAAGAAGTGGACGGAAACTTGACAAATTTTGAGGAAATAAGGTAAAACCCGAAAGAATTGAAAAATTGTGAATGAGAATCAGGTAGTTTTATAATTTGAGGAAATATACTTTTTCAAATTTATACCGGAGCAGAACAACCTCATCTACGTATTTGAATAACCGGCCAGGGGAGCTGATTACTAGACTACTATCGTTTGTCGAGAGCGATTGGGCAGAAAGGAGAGCTCCGTCGAGAACTTCAGGATTGTTTATCACCTCATTGATATTTGTTCTGCCCAGCCTTGTCTGTTGGTGAAGTGGAGTGATAGTCATGCCGCGAGGTATTTGATATAGCTGAACTGCTCTATTTTGCGACAGATTAATGACCGTTGAAAAGAGTCAAAAGTAGATGAAAAATCTAAGGAAACGCATAGGACAGATTTGGCTGATACATTGAGAGTCTTAGTTGTATGACCAACCAAAGAAACTGCAGGATTCATGGTGAACCAGCTTGGTTTGTAGACAAATTGAAGGATATCATCCGGTCCACTAACAGAAGATGTTAGTCAAACGGAGTATGGATACTTCTTTCCTGGAAAGAAGTGTATTCATAATGGACCCATGAAATTGCAGTCAATAAGAGCGTAATTGACTAATTTGTACTTTTCCGCATTTAAAGTGTATTTTACTGGTTTTATTTTATTCCAATATAAAACCGACTTCTTTGCCACAGGCGTGTGCTTTTGCAGGCGTCCAGGGTTTGCCTAGTATATGGTGGAATAACTACTTTACTTCCTTCCTTATAAACTTTCTCAAGTTAGCAGAAGTGTTACTTTGGTCGTGCTAAGGTCCTCAACATTGGTGAAACAGTGCGACCGTTGTGGAGAAAACCGTTTTTCGAAGCTGAAGCAGATATCGAAAATAGGGTTAAGTTAGTCTGTAGACTCGGAGAAAATACCTAGCACGAATGGAAAATAGACCTTCTTTGCGCGAGAATAAAAGCCTAATCGCATTTTAATTTGAGCAAGCTATCTGAAGGAATGGAAAGCTGTCCGGGGATAAATTTTTGCTGCAAAAATAGCAGATCATAGTAACTATTTGATATTGCATGACTTAGTATTAAGGAGAATAACTCGAAATGTTTAAGAATAATTTTGTCGAAAATAACCGCTAGTTAGTGAAGCATTTAGGTCCATTGGATCAAACGCAATAAGGGCAGGCAGTACGACGATGTACAGATTACCGCCCAGTAACGGGACCAGAAAAGGTACACTCGAATCCGATAAAGACTAAATTTTTTTGTATGAAAGATCAGTCGCTCTCAGGTTTATTATGAACATGTTGCTACGTCACTATTGCTCAATGAGTATGAAGAAGTACGTTCAAGCCTGCCCGACCCGGAACAACATATGTATGTGAAAACACCGCCTCCACCTTCGTAGCGCTGGAGTGTGTATGACTTTTCAGTATCGACCGCAAGCTCATCCGCAACACATGGATGCAGCCGCAACTCCTGGTTGTAAATCAAGCAGGTATGAGCATGCATCGGAGAGCGAAGAATGAGAAAATAATTGGCAATTTTACAGACAGAGAGAGAAAGCATGCTGGTACTCAGTAGGAGTGGAAGAGACATTCGAGACTGCGCAGTGTAGTAAGGTGCAGCCTGCTACCCGTCACGAATACTCCTTTTCTGTTGGGTCGGAAATCTACAACATATATGCGCCGATAAGTGCGAGAAAAGAGAACAATCCTGGAGGTACATAGATAAACGTATTTCCAATCATTTATTGCAACGAATAGCACTCAAAATAAAACATAGCTCAAATTGACAGAAGGGAAATGAAATTAAGGCGTGGCTCGTAAAGGGAGCACGAGTGCTTTTATTATATTGCATTGTATTTTATTAGACTTTTGCCTATATAGGTGTCCGCATTTCAGTGAAAAAGTTGCATTCATCATCCCTTCAGAATAGCAAGTTGGAAAAACCGCCGCGAAGAATAAAATATTTGATCTGCTCCCGATTAGTGAGAATTCTAGCTAGTTGAACAACAGCCAAGTCCCTTTAGATATTTATGCGACTTATGGAACGGAACTTAGGACACATCTTGATGTGAGGATTGTATTTGAAGAGTATTGAAGAGTATTGAACGAATCCGCAATAATTTCATGTGCAAATTTACTGAACGCGGAAAGATGCATGTCCTACCGTTTAGTCTAGATCTCTTTTAGTGGTATGTAGGAAACGTCACTAAGAATTGAGAAACCACGGCGAACGGTTCTGCACTCTCTCCTTGGTATACCAACAAAATGAACAGGTGAATAATAGAGGAGAGCGGAAACAAGACACTGGCAAACAAATAGGGAAATTGTGTTAAACTTAACCTGGGGACGTCACAGTTTTCCATGTAATATGATAGTCTTCTAGAACTTGTTAAAAATTTCCGATTGTGAAAGTCACTGATTCGGAAGTTCTGTTGAGCTAACAGTGAGATTTGTATACTTCCATGGAATTGGCTGAGAAACAGCGACAAAAGTTAATTCTGTCATCTTCGATTTCCAACTGTTTCGCGAAAACTCAACTTTCAGTTTTAGCATTTTTTTGTTATTTTTTACGATTCTTCGGTCCTTGTTGTTCTTGTCGTTTTTGCTGCTTTCGACGTCGCCGTCAATGTGCGTTTGCTTCTGGTAATACATTTTACTTGGATCACTGAATGTTATCCAACCGGGAGTTGCCAATCATGTAAACACTTTCATCCCGTCATCTCTTTGATAATAATACAACTGAGAATTACTACCAAGACAAACTCCCTTTGCCAGAACCGAACTAGTTTTTGTGAATTGATCATAGTTCGCTCATTCAGGATTAGGATTGGTTGTCCAGCAATAAATTCCCCCGGAGTTACATGACCGGTTTTGGGTTTATTGTTGTTCATCAGGTGTGCGCGTCCTGAGACCTCTTGTTCATTCAGCCAAGTGATCTCACATACTTTTTATCATCGTAGTCTCATCAGATCGTTGGGACTATTCATGACTGATATGTCCAACATCCATCAACTTTGAAAGGAATTTTGTTCTGTTATTCAAATGTACTGTAATTCTTTCGGAAATTTAGGCTGTATTGCCTTATATCTAACTGATATCATCTGAGCTTTCTTCTTCATATTCCTTTCTTTATTTTATCCACTTTCTGGTCGCCATCAATGCATCTAAGAAGCATACTATTTTCCACATGCTGTTGTTTCCAACAGAGGAAGTTGACCTGCAATGGTAGGAGCCAAACCGGTGAACCGCAGGTTGAAATGTAATTTTGACCGATTGACCACCCCGTTAACTAGAACAGAAATTACGAACTTCTGTCGCGTGATAGTATCCCAAAAGGATGCCACATGCAAATATCAGTTCCTTGGTATCCATCAGTCTTCTGAAGGACAGCATGCTATTTTAAGCTCAATTTTTAACGATGGCAAAATTGACCGAGGTCCCGAAATTATTGAACATTTTTATATTATTGATAATAGATTTTGAAATCAGTTTATTGGTGACCGAGTCATATCTAACAGACCTTTAGGTTTCTCGCAGCGAAGGAAACTTCAATTTTGATCCAGTCGTCAACTATCCTGAGTTCATATTCCTAAATTTGAGCACATACATCCCAGCGAGTTGCTCCTGTCCGCTTCTACTAAGTCGTGAATCACACTATCGATCTGCTTTCAACCTGCTCGAGGAAACAAGCGAAATCTAAATTCGCCTGCTTACGTTTTCAGAACAACCACATTCGCCTTCAAAACACCGTGTCGCAAGTATCTTGTAATTTTTCTTTTAAGTCGTTGCTATATGTCTATGCCAGACATTTCATATAAACAGTCAACTTGATCTCCAGTATCTGTTATTCCCCGAAACCCCGCTAGTTACAAGTGGGCGCATCTCTTCGCAGTTCCGTAGGAGACGAAAGTAGGACTTTTGCACACCCTGTGGCAAATCTTATGTACTGGCACAACGTTCGCTAACTCAATCCTAGATGATAACCATACCAGATCCCCCTGTACAGCATTCGACTCTTGTGTGCAAAGGAAGAGATGTGAAATGTGCTCCAGATGTCTACAATATTAATAAGGCTTTCATTCATCCTTTTAATTATACTCCATTTATATTTGCGTAAAATGACAGTATAACAGTTGCCATTTTCCCGCAGCAGAAATGTTTATGCCTATTCGTATCAATAAAGTTACTACAGCATCAAGTCCAAACAACTTATCTTCATTTCCTGAAGCACGGTGCTTTGGCTCTGACTGGAAGTTGTTGTTCTTTAATTAACACAATATTTGGCTTACCTTGTACCCCTGATTGTTGGATACTTGCCACTACCATTCATATCCAAGATTCGAGTAATCCCGCTACTTCAGCTAAACTGTTTCGCTAAGTTGCTTTGAGGCCTTCCCGACACAATGTTTTATTTAAAAACTGCGTTATTCTACAGATCCTCCTGACGATTATTTTCTTTTGTTTCTAAGTCTTTCAGGTACACCCTCGATGTCATCGCTCCTTCAGTCTTCACATTTGTAACCCCTTAGATTTATCGACGAAATTTATATGCTACGCCTTTCTAGACTATTTGTCCGCGTTGGGCATTGCCCCAGGTGTGTTTTAATTCGGAAACTGGAATCGTTTCTTAGTCCCAATCCCTTATTAACATAGCTGTATGGTTACTTCAGTAAAAGAACGCAGTGCACACGGCTTCAAAACGGTGGGTTAATAGATCACGAGTGCTTCTGGATGCTCCCGTCCCCCCATGTCTCTTATCTAAGTACATTGCTGGCTCACGAACTAACTGTTCCTGTCAGTCGTTTTCTAATGATGCTTCCGCCTGTCAATCTGTATCCGCCCCCGAGGAATTTAAAAGTTTTTCTGACCTCTTTATCCTGTGAAATGCCCAGGGGTTATTACCGTTAAAAAGATGAGGGGAAATTTTCACATGTCTATCTGTGTCAAAACTCTTTGCAGGTATTCATTGCAAGTCAGAAGGCTTTGAAGCTTCAAAATAATGAAAAAAACACTTGCTGTTTTTACATTTCATTTACTGTTGTTCTTCTGTCAAGCCTTCATATCTACTCAACAAACACTTTGAATTTCTCCGCTTAGAATTATTAATTATTGTCTTTTACATACCACTGAATTATATTTGCCGTTAACCTGTGTGATAAACACTTATCCACAAGTGAAACGTTTACTCAATAGTTACTTCTGAATATCACTGATTCTGTGCATGATGGCCTCTCGAAATGTCGTCCTCATATTTCACCACGATTCGCTGTTCATTCCATGCTCTGAATTATCCATATTGATAGGACGTCCATCGTTCTACACTTAAAAAACATCCTGGGCATTTGGGACTGACTTATTCCAAATTTGCAGAGTAACGAGTGTGACTACCATTTCACTGGTGTGTTTAACTGGAATGTGACGTTTATGTCAACACAAGGCTATGCAATGCCATACGACAGAGCGCACTGTATCAATAAGTAGATTAGTTTTCTGAATCAGATTTGCCTCGGTTTTCAAATAACCTTTTCTTATTTGTGTTCATCGCATTTCAGGATTTACGGCCGTCATATTCGGGACCTGTCATGATTCCCAAACTCGTTCCGTTCTCGTTCTAGGCACCTCGATAGAGTACCATAAATAATCAAACTAAAAGAATAATTTGCTCCAAGATTTTTGTGTTCTTATTTCTAGAGCTTCTTTGGTGATGGGACCTCAGAGAAATAAAACGAGGAATGAGCTTAATAACTCTAAAGGATGCATGAAACCAACAACTTTTATTCAGGAAGTGAAAGCTTTGATAAGCAGATGTTCTCGGCAATGGTTCAAGCGCATTACTCTTTAGCTGAAAAATGAAAGAGCTGCTTCCCGTTTGACGTCTGTACTGATGCTCTATGGTGTCAAGTGGGCAGAAGAAAACGTGACTTGGAAAAATTGGGGGACACACGAATCAGAGGCAGTCACGAATTAGGGCCGGGTAAGCTTGTATGGACAAAGTCATGCGAATCCCGTTTGATCACTGCCGTGTGACACCTTACTTGCCAACAACAACCACAAAATCAGCACGAGAACTAATAGTCAAAGGGCTTCATCTTTGTCGCATGGATAAAACCACGGAAATCTAATTTCCAAACCATTTGTCATATAGTGCCAACGTCCAGATTGTCCGTTAATATCACAGAAGCACTATACATCTGATCATCAACAGTGCTCATCCGTCGCGTCGGAATTGAGATGCGAATCCAACCACGGATACAGGCACCACATAATACAGTGTTGATGCTTAAAGAGCCGTTAAGAATCAGCTCGGCGAGCATAATGGCTAAGATGTTCGACTCCCGGTCGTTCTTCCGGAGTTCGCGTCCCAATTCGGGTTTGATGGATAAGCACTGATGATGATTACCTAACAAGAATGAAACAAATATGCAGTGCCTTCATGGTCTTCACTGGCAAGTTGGACTTTGATACTACATGACGAAGAAGTTGAAAATTCACATTAAACCTCCTACTATTGCAATCAATCCTATTTGTGTGACCATTATTTGGCGATATGCCGTCAGCAATATTTTTCGCAATTTTAGATGTCTAGTGATGTCATCGAGGACCCTCTGCTACAGAGTTCTCCAATGGTGTTATCCTGTTGTTTCTCTAAGCAATAGGAAAGATGCTGGCCAAATCCATCTTCGTTGGAATGGCTGCGACAAAGCGTGTAATAAATATCAGAAAGTAGGTAAAAATATATATTCTTTTAGTCCAAAACCTCAAGCTCCCTGCTCCAGTCATCAGAGGCCAATATCGAGAGGCAAATGAATTTTAGTATTTTACACTTCCTCCGACCATAATTTCATAGGAATCCGGAGGCGATTACTTATTCATTGCTCCCAATTTCATGATATTCCTCTCTTAATGTTTTTCAATACATAGGATAGAAAGCTGTGCGTCTGTCTGAAGCTACCAAAATGTATCATCACTGTTGGACCACCTCCGTGCATAAGATTTTCTCAGTTAATATATTATACTGAGATAACTTTCTAAAACGCATTCTTGAATCAAAGTGATGAGATATAACAAAGTCAGTCATATACATTTAGTGTTTTTGCATTTGACATGTTCTTAAGCTTCGTGTTTCGGGTTTCCTACTGAATCTGACCTGTGCACACAGACCAGTGTCATGATTTCAGGGGTCGATAATCAGTATTTGATTACTTACTCGATCAATGTAGTAGGTGTGTCGGTGTAACCAGATAATGTAATGATTGTGTACAGATCACATTAGTTGGATAGTGGTCATTCGCACCTATCATGGAGAAACAATCGACCATCCGCGGTGCTAAAGTCTGATTGGCTTATTCACTATGACTTTGAGCGTGTCTTAATTCCATTCAGTCGGTTCACGTCAACATTGCGAACGGATGTAGCCATATAAAATAAAAAAGGGCAACAAAGCCAACATCCTGTTGTTTCGTTTGTTTGGTGAATAACGTGCCGACAATATGAGAGATCCCATCACTAAACAGCCTGATTTCCCCCAGCATAAACGAGACTGGCACGACGGACTTTTTGATTGCACAAACGACTGTCAATCGTGTACGTTTGGAAGTTCAAATTATTTCTTCATGTCATTCCATCAGTTCACGTTTGTTTCATCTATTGCTAATACACTTGTTATAGTAGCTTCCTCTTCATCGTTTTTCTCAAGGTTGGTGCATAGCTTGCTGTTACATGTGCTACATGTGTCATATGTACAAACGTTATGACGAGTGTTGCGCAACTCCAATGGCCATACTCTTTCCCGGTTTGCCTTTGCGTGTCTATCACCGGGCTAAGCAAAATATTGACGTGAGTTGAAAACTTTCCTAGAGGTACAAATATACTTGCCAGAATGCTTGATCAAGTTCGCACGAAACCAATAACGTTTAACCATGTCAGTTACATTTCTGTTTTTTGTCTTACTTCACTTAATCTTCACTCCTTGCCCGACTGATTGGCTATGCTTGAAAAGTAAACACAATCTTGCTAAGATCTTTGATACCCTTCCGTTGAGTAATCAACGTTACCATCTATTTCGAAAAGCACGTCCTTAATCGCAGTCCACTATGTATTCTCTACTTTATTACAGGGAACAATTTTCCACGACTGTTTGCTCGACTATTGTTGCACATTTTGCGCCGCGTGTCAATTGGATCGGGATATGAAATTTGTCGAACAAACCAAAGGTATACTCAATGTCTGATCCGTATTACTCGACTGAGGTGCACTATTCCTTCCTCATGAAATTTCTTGATCGACAAAGCGGTGAAAAGATAGGATGGAAATTTTTGATGTGACCTTTTAAATGGTTTTGTACGTTTCAATGTAAAATTCATGAAATGTTTTCACTGGATTCGTGGTTCTTCTTGTTTCTAGTAAGCAGGAGGTGTTTGGAAATTTGTCATTGTGATTCTAAATAGAACTCGTTCAGTACACAAAGCAAGTTGATGGATTTCCCGGTCACTGTTGACTTGAAAATATTGGTCACGTTTCCACCGAATTAACGTGATCGGTGATCGAGGTGCAAATTTCCAAAGTACTTCGATCCAGACTGCTCTCCAAGACATTAGTAAAGTGGCAGAAGTAACTGAAGCGGATAGGCGTTCTATAGAAAATACTGCCTCATGCAAACGTTTGTTGTTCTCATAACGATATCTTCAAATCTACCAGTCCAGTATTAGGAAGAATTGTCCGTGATGACTGAAAGGTCGACAAACTGCCAACTATTTTGAACAACAGATTGCTAAGCACAACGTTTCACGTAACGCCTCGTCATCTGATAAGCTGCTTACCATATTCGGCTGTGATACCACAATTATTATCACTTTATTAATGTTTTACCGAGCGGTTTGAAGTGAGGCAGTGCTCGAAGACCACAAAATATCCAATTACAGTTGTGGATTCCACAAAAAGCGGTAACCTTGTTGGAAGAAACATTCAGGATCAACCCGGATGCCATCGCGCCTGAGTCATATTCATTCATCTCGGATTGGGTCCAAATGGACAGACTCATAATAAGAACGTATTTGCAGCTCTGTGCCTTTCACTTTCGAGCTGAGCATTCATTCGATGTGATCAGGCCCAGTTGGTTGCATCTGAAATGCAAAGATAATCATTTGTGTCTGCATTTATTCCTTGACCATATCGGGAACAGTGACCTCCTCTGCATTGAATGCACTTGCCAATTTAAACTCATTGGTACGGTTAACGGTCGTGTGCGGCTTGACAGACGTGGCAAAGGTTATAAGACGTTTTTGGATCGATTGCTTTCTCATTTCAGTCCGATAAGACTCAACAAGTCTGTCATACTGGATTAGATAACGGTTAACACCCGTGAATTTAAATTTTAGGAGCTATTTTATTCACTGTAAATGCATTCTGTGAAGAGTAAATTCGAAAAAAATGCACTGTGCAAGCTGTCATCTGACAGAAGAATAACGGTCGATAGCTGACAATCGTTAAGTGAATCGTTTTTCAATTTCCCACCTTGGCCTTTCATCCGGGTGGCAGAATATTCGAGACGGAAACCCTCGAAGTGCACTCGTATACGGGTTCGAACCGCGGCGCAGTTTGATGAAATTTCACATTTGAATTGTATTACAACTTGTTTACCTACCCCTACTGTCAGACTATCTATCCTATTGTAAACATCTGCTAGAACGCATTACCAACCTGAACTTAACAGTCGGTGAAATAGTAGGTTCATCAAGCAGATGACGATTAAGCTCATTTTCCGGCTAGTATTCCACTCTACAGGAAAAAATTAAAGCAGTTTTTTGATGACAGCTGGAACAACCATTTTAGGCCCACTTTCTGTATTATTACAGTCAATCGCGGTCATAAGGTTCCGCCATTAATCGTCATGGCTTTCCGGTAAATCATTCACTTTTTAGCTGCAAGTGCAGCCATGTTGTAACGTTATGTCACAATGCATACATTTTTGTACATTTGTATAACGAATGATGGGTGATCCGTAGCCGAGAGGGCCCAATACAACTGTGTACATCAGTGATCATGATCCGAAAATGTGCAACTACATTAACCAATTAAGGTACCAATAGTTTAACTTTATTAGAGAACCTGGAAACAAGATTAGTCGTATATTGTCAAACGGAGTAGATTTTATATTCAAAAGTCTGCTGTCTCCAGGTTGGTGGATGCCTAATTCATTTGATCAGAGAAGGCCAAGTGGAGCGAAGTCACAAACACACAGCATCGCAATAAAGATACTTAGATACCTACTTCCGTTCCGGAGTGGCCAGCTGCGACGTTCCATTAACCCAACATCATTGAAGAGTCCCATTGAAACGACGGATACACAAATGCAGAACATCAATGAATGCTGAAGCTGCCCCTAACAAAGATTAAGCGGCTGGGGGTGAAAAGGGGATTACAAATTGCGTATGTATACATATATATATATATATATATATATATATATATACGAATCAGGAGAACTCTTCTCTGTTAGATTATTCATAGACAAATGGGAGTCTCCATGTTCGGTTTTGTTCATTCCTCAGTCACGATTGCTCCAATTAACTGATTGGCACGGCTGAAGCAGGACGATTAGATGTAGCCCGAAATAGAATCATATTTGTCCAATTAGTTCCGGCTGCCAACACATGATTTCAAGGATTTGTCTCCTCAGCATATCAGTTAATGAATTGTGAACAGCGGCTATCATGTTTTCATTGTCTGTAGAATGAGAATGACTGAAAATATCTATCTTTATGGCTGGATTGTTTTCTACGAATAGGGCTGATTGAAGGTACACAGTGTGAGAAGCAAGGATTTCTTTTACTCTCTAAAATCACACGATTAAAACATGTTAATTCGCGTTAGAATGAGACGACGAGCAAAGCAGTGAAAAATAAACAACGTCAACGAACTCAGGAAAATGTTCGGTGAAAGCCGAACGGCTACCTTTAGGGATTAGCAGTTTTGTGTGCACAGTGATGGTTTCAGTCGATTGATCGATAAAGCCCACAATGTATGCATACCCTGGAGTTAGCAAATCGGCTTTCGCCAAACATTGTCGACGCTCTTTGGTTTTGATTGTGTTGCCTCACTTTTCACTATAAAGAGAATAAATGTTTTAAGTGCCCGAGTGAGATTAAAATAAATGTTCCTTCAATCCACTCTGTATCAGTTAACTTGAGTCAAGTCATCTAACTGTCCCGGAGTGGGTCCATCTGGTGTTGAACAGTTTGATGATCAGTGACGCGCGTGAACTTCGAATTGGAGAGGCATTGATGAAGTCAATGCACCAACCTGAGTACGACCAAGCATCTTATTGTACTCGTAAGTATCAATTCTAAGCTCAATTGCTCATTCAGGCAACTCCCGGCAATAAAAAGCAATCGTCGAATAACTTTGAAAAATGTGACTAATTGATAGCAGAGATGACAACAGAAAAGCTTTCGCTGAGTCACTCATTAATTCAGCATAATTTTTCAGATTCTTTGAACCATCTTTGCAATCCACGGGGTCTCGATGAATACTTTTGCGCTAACTGAATTCTCAATGTTTTGCTAACTTTTCCAAATCACAAACAAAATTATCTGTGTATGCTAGACCACGTTAAACGTCATTCACCCCGACTATGTGAGATAGCGATTCGCGACTCAAAAACGTTTGAATCTAGACAACAAAATGGTCATATGCCGAGGTTCGAAAATTGAATTTCAAAAGACAATTTTGAACTTCTTTAGATTAACGGAGAACATTCACATTATTCTTACAGCTCCAGGTTTATATACTTCAAAGAAAAGTATGAAATAAATTGGAGCTTTAAGGATTTAACAAGGCGATTACCGGTGTTGGTACACCTGAGCTTTTGTGTGCAAAACGGGGCACAAGTAATTATTTATTCATCAATAACAGGATGCTATACAACATGGCAATATGCAATACAGGCCGCAAAATGGAAACGCATTGGCCAATCAACAAAGACAGCAATGATGCAAACTATCCCGTGGTCACCTTTCTTGAGCATTCTCGTTCGTTTTCAACGAAATGTCTATGATAGGCATGCAACATGTTCAATTCTGTGACGTGCACGGGGTCTGGGGTCCTCCGAAAGTGCATTCTAGGCGTGATCATATGAAAGGAGAAACAAGGCAAATAAAATACTTCAGCTGCAGCAGCCAAGTAAGTGCAGAAAGCAACTTCCGACATTTGCAGAACCAGAATCAAGAAGACGGCGTAAATTTAACCCGTTTTGACGCAACAAGAGCTTTCAAGATCACCGACTAAGCATTCATGCCCTCTTGAGATAGTATGTATGCAGGGTCCAAATATTTGGACATGAAGATTTGTGTAGGATTAACAAAGGACAAACAGGAAAGACGAAAGTTTTACGTCAAACCAAACAGCAAGTTTTTCGAAGCTACTCAACTCCCGTGAGTTATACTTTAGGTCACCTCAGTAAGGGACTGCAATGATGTAATCACTGTGAAAGAAAACGTTCCAATTTTGATGTCGCTAATAAATTCACTCGCGGGCGTAGGAAGAATTCTTATGCATCAAGCAACACTCACAGACGCCCAGAAAAGTGGTCTATTATTGTTTCCAAAATTGGCCATGTATGTGAGCCGTAAACAGCTCCAAGTGAACTAGTTAGCCGGTGTGCTCACGCTTGCAATAAAGCTGCACGTACTAAAGAAATTCGATCACCGGAATGAGAGGGCCATTACACGAGCATGCACAGGTCTGCTGAAAAATGATTCAATGAATAAATATTGATTATCTGCCATCAGCTTCCAGAATAGGGTGAAGTTAGCTCTCCAAGAGATAGCCAAATGCGAGCCTGCATCAAACCGCTTTGGATCGTACAGGGTTCGAACAGCAGCGAATAGGTGCAATTTATAATGTTTCTTTTAAGATTCTTAAAACATCCGTAATCCCAATGCAACAACAAGTGCAAAACTATATTAAACTAACTGTGATAAAAATAGTAAACTAACAGTGTTGCCCAAACAAATACAACGTTACTTTTAGCAGGATGTCGTACGTGGTCCGATGCTGACCATATTTTGGTTGGTATCAGACAGGTGATTCGATATACTCTGGCAGCCAATGAACCGAAATGCGATCAAGTGTTGTATGCGTCCGAGACAGATAGAACCATTTCAGTAGCCATTTAATCAATTCTTGATTTGGTTTGATCCGCTTCATTTCCTCATGCAAGTAAATTTTTGATCTATCGGAATTGTTCAAGAAAAATGCACTTCTACTGCAATCACGCTAACATAAGCAGGCCAGCTCACTCGCATCCATTTGCGAGTTACCCAAAGTCTTCGAGAAAGAAGAATAATGCTCCTCTGGACGACAGTGGTTATTAATGGGTGAGTAGCAAATTGATGGTCCTTCCGTTATTTTTTCCAACATTTGTAACTCGAGGGTGATTCACAAAGAAGCAAGCATTCAGATATTGTTGGAATAATCGATAATGCTTTGGATGGAGAATTGTTGAGAAGAGGAAACTTCATTTCTACACCTCTCGCCGAAACATGAACTGACTGCAGTCTTGCACCTAGACCGTTTTTGACGTACGATATACTCGCGATGGTTAATATGAGGTTTTGGAGTGAACTGACCTTATGGGAATTGAAATGCCTCAGGTGAGCGGCGCACTGGAGATGATCAGCCTTTCAGAATTGTTAGACATGGTAATTGAATCAAATCAAAGTCGCTTTCTCGCTCACTATGCGATGCTCCCTGCTGGAATGAAAGTGTACTGCAAATAGTGTGAATGAGGAAACAATGGATACTCAGGACTGGCTAAATCAAGCATAAATCCTCAAACCTTTTCAAGGAGCAGCTGAAGATCACATATTCACAGAAGGAGTCCACCTGTTAAATAGCTAAGCTGGCTACAGATGGAACTAGCCGAGCAGATTTCAAACGGTTTGTATCACGCAGCAGTTTGCCCGGTGAAAGTGAGGTTGTCAGATGGCAGCCTGCGTTGATATGTTAAATAGATATGGTGTAAAAATTACGAGGTTATCCTAAAGGCTGCAATAAAAAGGTAGCAAAAACGGGTATTTCCTGAAGTGAGGTCTTATCTGTGCACTTAGAGTCTTTCTTTGTGCACTAATTAATCCGAATAACTTCCGATGTTTTGCTACATGAACGTCAGACGGGACATCTGGAGTTCTATGAGTAAACAGATTTACTGATGGAATGAAACCTTTACTCCTCAGAGGAACATAGACGCACCTCATTTTTCATCCCCAGTTTGTAGCCGTAGTGGAACCAAACTGAAGTTTCTAATCATATTGATCGATATCGATACAGCAACTACCGGTAGAATTCAAACGCAATTTGAATTTTCTCTTTTCATCTTGTTCCCGCATGGTTTAGCTTTCTGCCGTGAGCATATTGTCATTGCCTATGATACCAGTTACCTTTAAAGTTTGATTCTCTCAGATTCATAGGCCTAAAATTGCTTTATTCCTGTTGTCTTGCACTAATTTTGACACTAGCTGTTTGAATGGAACTTCTTTTGAGTTTAAAACCCTCACTTGATTCAAACAATGTGTCGAACATTCTTGAAACTCTGATTTTACAACTGCACTGTCCGCACTTTGCGTTTCATGTTTCGAGTCAGTTGTCACACAAACTTCGTCCCTTAGCTGGTCCTGCCGTTTGAAAAATTAAAAATGCGTTTGAGCAAAACAAGAAACAGGTTGCTTACGGAATTGAAGCGCATTAATTATTTGGACCAGGGGTGCGGTTTTCGAAACGACTCCAGTACTGGTATTCGTGCCTTGCAAACCTAGCTGAAGGAACGTAGTTACTTCCACGGTTCCCATAAACCTGATGTGCACTGGTGCGTACCTAGGCTACAAACATTTGCCATCCTGTAGTTACAATCATGATTATAATTTGTCAGACGCACAAAATGACCTGATTTCGCTCGGAAACAGCTCAGCACGATAAGGACTGGGTTTGTGCCAAGCTGGTACCATTGACCATGAACACGAAATTCAATCAATTATACTCCCTTGGTAAGCAGAAATGTAATTATTATGTACTGAACTCCATTCGAAGTAGGCCCAAAATCGGCGTTCCTGTTTTTGTGAATTGTTCGTAATTCAGTTGTGACCCCCGGAGGTGTTTTCAGAGTCCTTCGTAGTTTGCACACACATTGACCATGTTGCACTAACTGAGTAAGTTTTCCAGTCTGCTTGATTGTTGCCCTAATATTGACTGTTGATCGATTTAGTCGCGCTTCTTAATTATTTTAAAAACCTTTTGGTCACGCCTCATGACATGACTCAGTACTGTTCGACGTAATGCGTGGTGGTTCGTTACACTTTGTGCGCGGTATCTGTCCCTACCTGCTATTATAGTATTCCTTAGCTATACAATAATTCGTGATTAAGATTCTGTAAAAGAATGAGTGTGATTCAATGAGCATAGCTGCCTTTATCAGTCCTTTCTTTACAGATGTCTTTATCCATCATCCTCATGTATATATATATATACCGCAGGTTAATTTGACTTAAAACCGCACTGAAGTTCGCTTACCTTACTGTCCTTGTAAGCATACTGCATTCAGCTGCCAAATGTTGTTGACTTAGTCCTCTCACCCGTGTTTGTATGTAGGCCATTATCTGCCTTTTGCTGAACGTCTTGTTTCTTTCTACAAAAATCTTGATACACACACTACGGCTCCGTGTCTGTTCCAACACGTTCTCTCATTCCTTTGCAGAAATCAGTCGATAGGCTCATTTCGTGATATTATACCTGCTCTTGCATCGATCTAGACCACGACCGGAAGAACCAACGCATTTGTTGCATCAGCAGCCACCTCTAGATGAGTGGTTCAACAGGTCCAACCGGCATACAATAACTCATCGGTCTTCTAAAATCAAGGTGGTAAATATAGGTCTTTTTGGCAAGCACTCACTAATGGGTGTCGGCAGAGTGCACTGGTCCGCATATTCCGAAACTGTAAACTTGTTTGGTCTCCGTTTATTGCAGTTCACAAACATTGTGCACCCGGTGTAATGCCCATGAGTATACTGAAAACTGATGACTAAGGCTAAAGCAAAAAATCAGTGAAGATTCAGTATTGTCTGTAATAACTCATAACGAATGAGAGCAATTTTCTGACTCAGTATTGAAAAACACGTGGAAGATGCCCAGGTCATATGGACGTTCTAATATAGTTGATTTATGCGGATACAGACCAAAGCGGTTTGTCTGACGCATCAGTCAACTGGCACTGTGATTCCACGGAAGTATTCGTCTATCAGTTGGTTTTTCAACTGACTTGTGGAAATCTTGTTGAAAAACAAGAGGAAAATCACATTAGCTGCACAATTTTATGCTTATGGTGCTTGAGTCAATTAGTCTTTTGACATCATTCCTATCATTTCTGCTCCTTAATAATCGCAATGGATTAGTAAAGCATATTAATTTCAAACTTTCAACCATGATTACTACACCCATCTATAGTGAATAAGCAATGAATAGATCGCATACGAGCAAACAAATTGCATTTCTAACCAGGCAAAAAGCGAAGATTTTTGCTTCAAAATGAGAGCGATGTTTAAGAGTAGTCAATATATGTTCCTTGCCAGAATTCCAACTCTGCTCGCTACAAATCGAAGTTGCAGTCATCGAGCTAGAATGTTATTTTCGAAATGTACACATCGCGACCTAATTTGATAGTGGTTTGCCAAGGACACCAAGAGCCGCGCTTGATTTAGTGAGGTTGCAATCTCACTATTCAAACGACGAAGTTGGGTCATAGTCAGCAAATGCTACCCACAGTAGTCGAAACGTTGGCGCATTACATCTACCAACAACGGTGTGTTATTAACATCATATCATTCACAATAAAAACCAATACATGGCGCATTGATTTTTTGATATATTTCTTACGTCATTTAGTTCTGATATATATACACGAATGTGATTAAAATCTACTTAAGTTACTTTTCCAGTGGATCCTGATTTCTGTGTAATTTTTTGTCCATAAATGGTGCGCAAAGCCGTGGTTTAGATTTAAACTGAGCATCCCCCATCTTGGTTCCAGTCTTGTGAAGTGAAATAATTCTTGCTGAGCGAAATGCTTAGGGATTTTTGGGTATATTTATAAACGTGGTGTACCCACGGCAAGTTAACACATTTACATTTGACTAAGTAACTACCTTATCAGACAACTACGAATTGAAACTGTCGAAACAAATGAAACGGAATATGTTTACTGTAAATTCCTGACATTTCTTCGGTTACGCTGTTTTCTTGCTTTATTGACTTTTATAATGCGTGCATGAAAGCTAAGCATGCGAAATCACTTCAGTTACTAGTTCCGTACATGCACACATAGCATCAATGGTAGTCGGTGAGACAGTTTCATCCCTTTCACTCACACATGGCTGATCGTATCAGTTTGTCTCCCAAGCCATTCCCAATCGATTTTACTGCTTTTGGCGATGAACTAGTTTCTTTGTTTACCCACCTGTTATCGAGAACACGACGGAACTCTAACACAGGCCGCAAACAGAGCATTATGACCGAATGGAGTAGGCTGTTCACATTTGCGCGATTACTAAGTTATACTGCCGAATAACAAGTAATTGCTCCCTTTGCATTCTGTGCTAAGTGTCCGATTATAGCACCACTAAAATTGCAACTATAAAAAAGCAATGAAGAAAAGTGTACTACTAAGATTTTTCTTTCTGATATGTAGATTACCAACAAAACGTTTAGTCACTCTTCTGCTCTCCTGGACACTAACCTTTACCTTAAGGTCGCATTCACAGCAAGTTCCAAAGTCATTTAACCGGTCTTGAAATGACTGTCGATTCGGCTCTGAATTCAGCTCCCAACTGTCAGCGAAAAAGAAATCTGATAATCTGATCCAGCACCTCGACAGAAAATTGTCTCTGTGCTTCAAATCCATATTTGCAACGAAACTAGACATGAACTGGATAAAAGTCTTTCAAACAGTCAAGAGAAGAGAGCGAGAAACTGTTTACGATATTCACGTATTCATGAAGAACAAATTTTATTCAAAATGTTTTGTTTTGTCAATCAAAAATACCCTCAGTCAGTAAAGTGAACCTGAATTCTAACAGTAGTAGACCTGCTTCAGTGGTCATCATTCTATAGCACTTTGACATCAATTCTAATCCCCGTATGATTCGAAAATAGCATATCGTTAGGCAACATGCCGTGCTTTCACAGCCAGTACTTAACGGTTTCGGTAAATGACAATAAAAGGCGAAATATGTCGATCCCATAATAAAGTTTTTCAAAGCACGACTAAGTACATTAACCGAAAGCGTTGCTTTTAATCAAACAGCATAGTTCGATGTCCTCCGGTAATGATCAGATGCATTTGTGTTTAGCAAAAGACAGCGTTGTATTTGATCGAATGTCACGTACTAAAGTTTACCCTTCGTAATCAGAAATTCGCCCAATGCACCGTGCTGTAGAGAAAGGCATTGCCGCATAATAAACCGCCGGGCGCATAATTCTTTTCAATACACTGCACTTATTATCCTGCACTGATTTTCCGGATGGATAGCTGAATTTTTATGAGCATACGGCGGCTGCATGTGATGAGCATAACCAACCCGATTGCAGCTCTTTTCAGTGATTTCTTAGAGCACACTGCCACTTATAAATTTCGGCTATTCCTTAGGTAAATATTTAGATTTCCAACATTATTAGCAACTGGTAATCATCTTCGTTTCACTCGCTCAGGACTAGGGAATATTCGAACTTTTGAAGGTAGGTGAACAGTGGCCTTACTACTTTCCTATTGGGAAGTCCTCTCGATCCATAAAACAAAAACCCGTTGCACAGTTAAATGCAAGGAATTTATCGTCGGTGTGGTGGGACTTATTATAATACATCCTTATGTAGGGTCATTGATTATATGCCTTCTTGGTTCAGTTTTACGAAAGTCATTAGCGTTTGATTTCCAGTAAGTGTCGTCGGCATTTCAACGAAGACACGACCGGATGTTATTCCGCTATTCGGAAATCGTTAGTCATATTTAACAGTTCGTGATGCAGCTTTCGTCCGTTTCAGTAAAGTCACGGAATTTTCCCAACACGGTACCCGATTTCCCTATGGGGAGGTTTGCATACGAAGAAAACTAAAAGAGTTCCACGAAATCCGTCGGTCCGATAAGTTTGATTAGTACAATATTCGCCCTGTTTGGAACAGTAATCAGTCAACGAGCATCCCTAATTTTGCTCCCATTTGGTTCTGCGCGCATGTGTAGAATCGGCGATTTCTGACAGGGCTGGGTAAACTCCATTGTGGTTTAGTAATTTGATAGGCTTGGGCACTACAGGATGATTCGTTTCAAAATGAATTTTTGATTGATCACGCAAAGCAACCATAATAATAAGGGATCTTTTGCAGAGCATACAAAGTCATAAAATCCTGGAGTTCTTTGGAGTTGGTGATATTCATTTTTTTAATTTTCCTGTTATCGTATTTTGCCTTTAAAAAGTCTGGTTTGGTAACCCATTCGGATTGTAGGCTTGGCCTTGACCATCAGCTAGAACCCGGGATGTGCACAGCCGGATAGGAATCGAAGCAGTTAAACTTAATGTTGGATTTACGGCAACCAAAGCTGTCCGACAGTGTGCATTGATTTAGTCTTTAAACGCAGAGGGTGATGAATGATATTCCCAAGTGTCCATTGGGTAGCAAATCGCACTGTACGAAGTAAAATAAGTATAAACTAGGGGCAACGGTGAGTAGCAACTGAGAGGGACAGATTCAATTTGCAATTCACCTTTGATTTCGTTCCTGTTCTATCAACGTTGGAAGAACATAACTGGTTCTCATAGTACTGACCATGCTAGTTGTAAATTTGTCGGAAGGAATAAGCAACCGGTGGTTGGGAAGAGGTGAACACGTGAAGCTCACTTCAAACACTCCATTGTTGACAACTGACGGAAACGTGTGCATATAATTTATACGATCGATGACATATAGAGTCAGAAAATCTAGAAAAAAAACTTCTGCAATGTCAGTGAATAAAACAGTTCGAACGACTCCAACAACACACACTAATTACTGTGAATCCAACTGATGTGAGAGTTCAAACTTGACTTGAGTAAATTTCAAACTACAGTGTTCAAAATACTTCGGAATGACCTAGAAAAACATCGTATTCATTTTTTGTGTATCAATGAAATGCAGAGGGAAATTAAAATGTCATTTTGAACCGTTACAAACGGTCATAATAAAAGTTTTCAAGGTAAAAGTAATAAGTGGCTATGGATTTGCGCTCCTTTAGATTACGTGTTTGTAACTCCTTGAAATATGATGCTAACAGGGTGAGGCGCGCACTTCTGAACCATGTGGTATGCAGTTGTTCCGAACAAACTCTGAATTTATCGTACTTATTTGTCACACGAACTCTCAGCTCGTTTTTCAAAACTGACGTTGTGCTTCAGTGGTTGATGTATTTTCGAATGAAAAATATAACAGGACAAAATATGAATAACGACAAATTCCGTTGTCGAGTATCCTTCGTGTGAGCACTTAAACGGATCTGCACTACCAGTGTGCGGGTACTATCTTGGCCAGGAAGACAAATCGTGAGACGATACTTTACTGGCAACTGTTCCGTTGATTTAGAAGTTTCTACTTCCGCCTGACGGTAAGTCGTTTGCCTATTTGGTCCCATTTCGTGATTTTTCTACTTGTACCAAATTTTAATTACATTAATTTCAATTGTTTCTGAGTTTACATGAAGACCCAGATGCTATATGGACTGGTTAGCACACTCCTGTAATATGTATCCCAAAGTCATCAGCACAAGTCGCTATCGAACTAGTCACATTTTATCTATCGGTCGGGTGCTTGAGCAATCGGTGTTCGATGACCAAGTCTAAGGTAGCTAAATGTTAAAGCACGAACTTTTCAGTTCCACGTCCTGGTGAAAGGGTTTGGACTGAGGATGCGCAGTTGAATTCTCTACATTGTCGGCTGCCAAGTGGCATGTAGCTTGCCAATTCTATGCCTATGAATCGATCATCTAGGAATTTTACTGTGAATATATACTAAATCTTAGTCTTGGACTCGCATCCCCGCAGCAAGCGCGGTTGGCTGTCATCCAGGTTGCATAAACCGATCCGGTTTCAGAACACCCAGGCTAGCCAGACAAAATGCAAGTCTATTTGGAAATAGTTCTAAGTAAATTTGCGGTTTTCTGTTTGTTGAGTAACCCTTAGACATTGTGTGTTTTAATACACCCTTGAGGAAAAAATCAAAACTGAAATGAGTACAAAACTTGCAAAGTTTGCACCCTTCCTCCTGGCTAATTGATAACATTACAAACGTTGGTAGTTTTGGTTAGTTTTATCGTCCATCCTAGGATCTGCACTCTTTTCAGGTTAAATTATATTATGATGTTCGGTAGCATTTCAAGATGTTCGCTGAAGCAAGAAAACAAAGAGGGAAACTTATCATGAAATGTGTATCTAATTTTAACAAGCTAGGAATAATTAAAATTTGCATACATCCAAAGTGCTCTATTTACCTTATATTTGTGTATGCTTTGGACTACGTAAATCTAATCCAGAATGATGATAGTATCCATGTGAACTTGCTCTTCATCCACTGTTCAAATCCAGGTGTTAAAATTGTCTTTTAACGGTGCAACTGCCAACTTGAAAACTTGCAGACTGTGAGTTGTGGTTTAACTCTCCTCAACTGCAAGAATTGTGCTGGAGGCTAAATTGCTTACCGGCAGTGAGAGAAGAAACCAGTACCACGTCCTTTAGTCTATCGATGTTCATTGTTGTTGGCACTGATGTCACTCTCATCCACCTCCTTCATCTCCTCTTCTTCGTGAATGATACCGCAGACCTATTTCATTATGACTTTGTACTTTTCACCAACTAGACGCCAGCTTTCTCCATTGTTGATTTAGTTCTGTAGAGCACATTTCGTTCCTTAATATGCTGTCATTATGAAATAAATCAACTTAACTAAGCTACGAAATACACAAGTGTAAGTTCCTTAAACGACGCTTAGTCAAATGCCAGTTTGCCGTGTATCTGCAGAGAGAGTCAGACTACTAGCCTATTCTTCAGTAATTTGGACAGAAAACCTCAATAATCACAGGAAGAAAACTAATGGCCTGCATGAATTACTTCCATTTTATTGACCGGAATCGACGTCTGAATAGCCGGTTAAACTCTTAGTTTCAAATCACCATCACAATTTATGATTACCTCGATGCCCACTTTTTGCAACTGTCTCATTTGAAGACGACTTTGACAGCGGTTTGATGGATGACTAATAGGAGAAGCCGAATTCGATCATGTCTCAGTTACTGACAAAAATTCACTTACGGCTATTATTCATACGGATGTACTGTATAAAAAAAGACTACTAACGGATACGCACAAAAGGGAGATAGTTTATCTTGGAGGGTATAATTACTCAACTATGACATTTTATGAAATGTTTAACCAATTAGTACAGTAGAAAGAGCACATATCATAACCATTAGAGCATACAACACAAGGGAAACAGTCACCATTGATCCTGAAACTTGGGTGACATTCAAGAATGCAAGGTACCAAAAGGTCTTGTTTGGTGACATGCCACATGACAATGACCAGTCATTTACCGCCGAAGTTTTTGATAGATCTGGTTGATATTCGAACCTCTAATCATTGCGGTTAGACAAAGGTCTAATCCATTTAACTGCCGCCAGTTACCAGCTGCTTTGCTGCGGTTGTGACCCATCGACCGCGCACGGCCATAAAACCGAAGATGGAACCTGAACTCTGGTTGACTCTGTTATTCGGACCCCTAAACCATTGGACCTTTAACTGTTGATGGATTATTTTTTCTTGCAGAATAACCCATCTATTAATCCTTTCTTTAAGTTTTTTGGTTGTAAGGTTATCCGCTGACTCTTATACGATCTCGTGTTCCCTTCAAAAATAAAATCTTTCCAATGGACCGACCGTCGTAATAAAGCTTTCTAAATAATGCTGAAGCAATTGACGATTGAGTTCTACACCATGAAGTGCTGGTTTTCCAAAGGCCTTGGAAAAACCCGACTAGCTGGCAAATTAAGACACCCTACGACAAATTTATGGACTGTCACTCCGAACGTGTCTTCTTTCCAGTCCTCTCTGGTCGCAAAGGGACGGAGTTTTCCCAGCCGATAGGACGAGAAGCCAAAAACCAGATGGGACTTATTCATTGTTTCCTCCAAAACACCACTCTCATTGCGTTTCGCCTGGCGCAGTGATCAGAAACTGTAGTTGATGCCTAACGACAGCGAGACGGTTATAGAGTTTTTATGGTTTTCTTTTTAACTGGGAAAATTGGCTGTTCATCGTTTTCATTTGGTAGCGTTTCCAGCTGCCGATTTCCCATTGAAGTGGAGCCCGTGATGTAAGCTATTTGTGTGTGAGCAAGCAGGGTTAACTGTTATCTTGTTGTCTTCGTTGCACTGAATGTATGAATGGTCCATTGCGAATCTGGAAGTCCTGATCACATAGGGAATTGCGTTCACTTTGATCTTACTATTGGTTTCTTAACACTAATTTATCGGGTAAAGTATAATAGCGTACAGTGTAACAACAAACTTTGGGGATTGCTTTGCAGACCTGAAATATGGGGAGCCAGAAGAACCCGCTTCCTTTGAAGCCCAACAGATGTATTAGCCAACATTAACACTTGTGCAGTCAAAATCACGTGACGGTTCACCCGCTTCAAGCCGATGTTGAAATGCAGATACCATTTTGTAAATAAAAGTTAGCACTTTTTAGAGCTATTTTTTGACTAACACCACGATGGAAATTGGATTACGCCATTTTACTAGCATTCAGTTTCGGTTACTTAACTGCCGGCATTTCCTGAAGTCTGGCAGTTCAGTTATTGTATCATGGATTGCTTTAGAGATCACAAGAATCTGTTTCGCTGAATGCATTGAGTAGAATGTAGTTAGTTCCGTTCTGATTTTTAAAATTATTATGGCTCTTCTGAATCCACGCGTTAGCATAAGGCCTTTATTCTTTTAATTCACGTATCTTCGACAGTCACTGAAATTCCTTGAAAATCACCACTGAGCACATTGAGAAAACACAAGTTGGTGAAAAAGCTCGTTTTCAGTGATTCGTACTCATGCCAATACATCACTATATATATGTATATCTTGACAAAATGTTTTCACCATGGGAAGGATTGGATTATTCATTTACAAATATGGGTGGGGAAGGGATTTGTGGTGTTAATTGTTTTGTTGTCTAGGATTTGTATTGGGACGGGGGGTGGGCCAAGGGAGCTGAAGCGCAACCACACTTTTGTAAATCTCAGTCAGCTGTTTACTTCGCAAAAAATCGGTGTAAAATTAAACAGGTCATCTGGTCAAATGGTTTCGGACAAAGCCAACTCATGAGATCGTCATGAGCATGCCTATTTTAGTCTTCAACTGTACAAATCTGATGATTTTATGATCCTCTCAGCTTGTGCTGTCTCTTACTTGGTCGCCTTCATGCGGTGAACACATTGTGTTGTTTCCTCTTTTGTGTTCGAAATGGAATTTCACAATTAGGTATTGTGGCTCCACCTTTCAACACAGCACTCGTAGTAGCAGCATCAGTACCCTTGGCGGCAGCAGTAATAGTGGAATTGGTAGTACTTTTAGCATTACTGGTGGTACTGGAAACACTGGCAGTGGTCGTGGCATTCATGGTCTCTGAGCTGCATCCTGGTAAAAACAAAAACAAAAAAAAAAGCTTTTTGTTTCACTAAGGCTGCGTGTAATGGCCCTCTGTCAGATCTGAAGACTTCATAGTTTTTGTATTCGTTCTCATTTCTCGGTACGTGTGACATATATGAACCGGCAGAAAGAAATATGACTTATTCTTTCACAAAACTAGAAGGATATAACGGAATGTCACATAGTAACCTAACTAATGTTGCTACTAGTTTTTCTTGCAGTCCAAAAAAGGTTTACTTATTATTAAAACTAGAATTTATAGTGAACTGAAAATCACATGCACATATTTGGTGGTTTCAACTTAATTCAATTTTAAATCGATTGTCTGGTATGTCTGTTTCATTTCCTTTGACAGCAGCACACAGGCAGTTAAGGACTGAAGGCGTCCACGTAGCGACTCACAACTGGAGCAACTAGTAGGTGGACACAAATCTCCTCTATGTGGTAATTTTTGGGTAAACACAGAGGCCAATTGAAAGTCTAACTGGGACTCAAATTACAATAAATCTCTCTTACATAGAGTTAATTTGGTTTGGTGGACGTTGTAATCCGATCGATCTTAAGTTACTTTCGACTTTTCTGTCCATAAAAATCTGCCTGTCCTAGTTTTTGCAACCCTAGTCGATTACCAGTGAGAAGCTAACTATTCACTCGGGGCTTCCTTATAGCAAGCAGGTTCGGTTGGTTCCTCTGGATAAACGGACGTCATGAACGAGTTGGTAACACAAGAACCGGGTCCGATTGGACCAAGAGGTTGGCATGACGATCTTTTCGATTGCACGAATGACATGAATTCTTGTGAGTTCCTCGTATGCATCCGAATAGGATTTTGCACAGGTGCTCTCATAACGTGCTGTTATCCTTGCTATATGTGTCACATGTATCAGCGTTACGGTGAATTTTGGCTAACACCGCTGGGCATCATATTTCCTGGATTGCCACTACGTATATATCATCGTATGAAGCAAAATATTGAGGTTAGTTTGTAAATAAATATGACCAGTTTCTTCTCTCTTGTTGTAACAAAAACTATTCCAAGGGCTGTTTGTTGAACTTAGGACATTTTCGGGTTTGAGAAAATGTAATTCCTTCTTTGACTGCTAAATCAGTTTGATAACAAACTAACTTTGTTTTTATTCTACCACAGTACACGTTAGCCATTTTGCATAAAATGCGTGCTTTCTGACTGACTGTACATGTCCAAGGTAACGTAGATTATAATAACATCAATTCTGACCATAAATATTTGGAGAGTTCTCAACAATACTCCTAAAGAAAACATTATATTTTTGCTTACCCGAAAGCTTCGAAAATGAGGAATTTCGCCCGGGTGCATGTAAATTTGAAGATCAATTTTTTTCCTAAATAGGTTGGATTGCATATAATTAGTGCACAGTTATGAATGAAGTTCATTCAACTTGAAGATGTTGCATAGTCTAAACCAAGTCTCGTGAGCAATTACACAACGAACAAGAGACAATATTCATGACCGACAAATGGATCTTTCATAAATAGCATGAAATGAGAAAAACATGCATGTGGTTTCAGCGCAGAAATATAGACAAGAATTACTGTTTTGATCATTTTATCAACTTGTAATCGTATTCAGCTTTTCGGATTCAAAGTCCGCACTCCCACGATGGGTGTTTCGAGTCATCTTGACATCATACTCTTTAAACCTTTATCATATCGGTCCATTTTCCTAAAATCGAGTGGTGTGATGTCCTCATGAAGGTATGCACTACCAGGCGGGTACGCCCTTTATAAGCGCACTGTCTACTTTTGTTCGCATTTCCTATACTAGTCCTCAGTTTTACTTGATTGACAATAGAACTGCACTCGGTACCATGAATTTAGTTAGTCTTATGGGATTCAATAAGTCAGGCTTATGATTGGTGCCTTTGCTTTTGGTGAGTCCTAGATATTATCTGGCCCATAACTCAGACGATGTTCATGAACCATACATTTAACGAAAAACAGCCATGGTCCAGCAGATAAACAAACAGAAAATGTATTCTACTTAGTTTTCTTGGTTTGGAAAACACCAAGATTACTTCACCAGCTGAGAGTTAGACGTCTTTTACTATTTTACTTTGCCTAGCAAGTTAAACGTTTCATACTTCCACAGACACAGGAAATTTTTAATTCGGCATTCACGCTGCAAAATTCGCACAGACGGACAACGTCGCCAGCCAGCATCGTTAACAGTTGTCCTTTACAATGAGACTGAACTTTGACAAAGAATGACGGCTTTCGGACGAGCTGTGGAGGGTAGTTTATCTCACACAAAAGGAGCAGCCATGCATTGAAGGGCGTTGCTTAGAGGACTGAAAAACTGTTATTCTGGTTCTCCAGGTTCGGGTTTATTCCAGCTGGTGGTTCAATCGGGGAAAAAGACTAGCCGAAGAACAAGTGATCCAAACAGATAGGCTTCCACTCAGCCACTCCCCGCTGTCTTGTTCATCTGTCCTATTGGAACTCAAGGGTTTGGAATAGAACATCATTCCTTCTCTTCCTCAGCCCATGATCTCCGTGACGACAGGAATCATATACGTACAAGGAATGTGATGCTACTTTGGTCCGACAATCGCACTTCTCACTACGTCGCACACGACGGGTGGTAATTTCTATGCTGCGGCCAAGAATTTTCTTACTGGATGAGACTTTTCAGTCAAAAGCTTCTGTTACGGTTTCCAGGGCAAAATCCTTTTATGGTCTAGACAGCTAAGAATTACCGCCTTCCAAAACGCTTCTTGTAACTTTTTAATAGAAAGCATTAACAACCTTCATTTTTCCGATATAGGGATCATGTAAAATAGCAGACAAATATGAAGGTAATAATAACAGGAGTTTAGGAAACAAACTGAATTTATTAATTAATCTTCAGTGCTCGCTTTGGCTAATTGCCCTCATTTGTTCACTTAGACCGAGTAAGGTAAGAAGACGCCCTAGCTAGAACTCTTTCAAAATGGATAAGTGCTGCATTTCCGAAAAGTGCATACAAGATCTCCAGCGACCAGATGCAATCCGGAGCTTGTGGTCAGGCTGGCTTTGGAATCCATCTGAGCACAACAGCCAGTACACACCATTAGACTGGACCCTGGTCAACAATCTTCTGTGCGTAGTTCGATTCAGGGGTTCTGTGCTTATCAACAGCAGCCGCTTCAAAATTCTTTGTTTGTTCGTCGTATCTTCGTTCGGCGCCGCTGACTGAAGCTCTTCTGAAGCCAAAGACGAGTTATGCCGGGACTTATACTGAATAATCCTAAGTGTGTTTGCAACGGATATTGTGGTCCTTGATGATGATTTTAACGCCTAACTTGATTACTTAGCTGAGGAGGAAGACAGATGTGAGGCCCATTTTCTGTCTCGGACAGCCAAACCATCAGTGGTGACAGCCATAGTTCTACTTAGGATTTTTAGTGCAGTTATACCTACCAGGAAATGCTTCAGATGTTGAAAAAACACCGGGTAAAACACTCAGCATTAAATGCAATACAGGATTCCAGGTCATACGAGCCTTAGCAACGTTATATTTTCCTAATCTCAATTGCTCTGTCGGATATTTGCAGATCTGGTCCGTTCGATGTTTCATACAACAAGTCACATATCCTTGAGACGTTAGCTGACCAACAGCTTGAGAAATGACTACGAAAGCTGGTAAGTAGGGGCACCTGGAGAAATGGAAAATGCTACGAATGTCGGCAACAGTCGTATCATTCAATGACTGGTTGGTCGATGAAAGCCAATTGTTAGCTGAGTGAGTGAGGAATCTGACGCTCTTTGATTCACTCTTAAGAGCCTCAGCCTTTGTGTTGGGTTGGCTATTCTAAGAAGCAGTTCAGTTAGCCCATTGTGGCAGTATTTCCCTCGTCTATGTCCAGTAGCGAAGATTTAAGTACATATCAATCTCTCATTACAGAGAGTTCACTCGCGAGGCAGGTTTTCTGAAAAGGTACGAGGCATATGGACCAGATGTGATGTTTCCGTATTTCTTCAAGGACGATAACGAAATTCTAACTTTCCGTGGGTCACGATCAGTTTCCTCTCTGGTATGAAGACGGCATTCAGCTGAGTAGATCGTACTGTGCTATGTGCGTGTCTATCACTGAAGAGTGTAGCAAAGAAAATCATTTCACCTTCCCAAGCGTTGCAAACTAACTAATGAAGCTATATTCTTGCTTACTGGAGGCTTTCACCCAAGTTCACCAAGAGCGGTGGTGGTTGTTAATGCTGCCCCTTTCACTTTCTTTTTAACTATGAATTTGCATTACCCGCAAATGTAGCCTAATCCTTCTGCAGGAATGATGGCTATGACATTTATCAGAGAACCTTATAAAGTAAGTTCCAGTTTGTTCTCACTTATCTGAACGATGACGTATGTGTGATAGGGGTGTGCTATATGTTCGAAGTGCAAAACGCTGTTGCGCGGTAGGATTGGCTGCGGGCCGAGGAGAAAATCTGAGGAATTAGATTTGATTGCTTCAGTATTTCCATATAGCCTGGTGGTTTTGTGTTAGGTAATTCGCTTTCGCGCAGATAGACAGCTCGAATTACATTCACCAACTTGAAGTATCCGTGGTTTTTGCGCAATATCCACTTAATCATCAAAACTAGATTATGTACAGCAACACAGTGAAGGATTTTGTCATGTGGCTCGAAAACATGGCCGCCGCAGCCACGTCTGATGTCCGAATGCCGATGTCTTTCTCGCACTGGTAGACTATGGTGGCAGAATAACCCAAGTAATTCATACATTAGGCCTAAGTTACTGGGCCGTAGATTTCAGTTCTGAAAAGCGCCACTGATGAACAGTTTAATTTGCTGTTTGAGATGGTTTGCGCCTACCTAGAGAAAGACTGCCTCGTTGTGCGCATTATCCCGAGGCAGATAATGGTTGGAAGATGAGTTTAGGTGGTCAGTCACTGACGCAGTCGAAATATACAAAACCTCAACCAGTGGACTGGCTGGTGTACGCATGTTACGCGACAGGATTGGGGCCGACGAGATATTCCAACAAAACAGTTATAGATAATGGGTAATATGGTTGAGTGTTGCAGTCAATGTTATTTTTGTCATGGAATTCTTTTCCCTTCTGCATAGCTCTTCATTTTCTTGTCTTGCAGTTGACTTTTCCCTATTTTTTGCTCTCCTTTACTGTTCTGAGTAGATAGTGCTTTTGAGATTTTCAACGAAACCAGGCAAATCAGAGAAAGAGTAATGCGTATAAAAAATAAACTAAACTGAAATTGTCCAAAATTTCTTATGCATTCAATTTGTTATTTTATGACACTGCTATCAAATGGTATTGAAGAGCCTGTTGAAACCCACAAAACGGGACTCTTCCAACTCACCCCTCGAAAAACAGAGCAAGTAGCGAAAAATGTGCCTTTGGTCATATTACTACAAATCGCCGTTTGCAGTAGGCATTATGGCTAAAAGGTAGCAAAGATTATGGAGGAACATTTGGGAGCCTCCGAAAATCAGGTCATGCATTGGGGATAGTAGAGAGGAAAGAAAATTAAGAACTAACACCGAAAATCGATGAACTAAGAACAGTTCTCTAAAATGGCAGAAGAAGGAGTAACTTTTAATGTCGGAATGAAGTGTTCAGCTTATGCGTCTTTCTACAGCCGTGAATTATTACATTTGCCAGGTTATGTATGGTGTACGTTGCATTAAAAGACTAATTCACTATTTATTAATCACAAGTTGCAATTCATAACTTCCAATTTGCAAACAAGCGCGATGAATACATTAATAATTATAGCTATGTCATGCGTGAATAAATACACAAGAAATGCAGGGAACACCGTTGTTTTTCGAGCACAACAAAGGGCAAAGGAAAATGGATCATATAGTCAGTGTCTGACATTCTGAGTCAATCAATTAATATTGTTTTTCGTCGTTGGCAACTAAAGAAATAGATGAACGTGCAAATAGTGACTTCGGCATTTCTATGACGCCGTTAATAAATAGTACTTGATTTACTTTATTTCGTACTGTTCCGTTTACTGATAGCCTTTAGCAGACAGAGAACTGGAGCAAAATGCCTGTAATTTGCCGTAGTTCTTCTGGTACATAAAAATTAAATTTAACAAACGCATATCGAATATCTAAGTAAATCGTCGCTTTCGGCTGAATAGACCTTTTTATTGTCAGTTACACGCATCATATTAATAACCACCACCTCTGTTCTATGTTCCGTGATATTGATTTCTAGAAGCTTGCAAGAACTTTTAACTAAGACGACGTTTGTAATTCACGTGCTCAGAGCATCGTCGTTCCGGGGTAGTCGTACGACTGTTTTAATTGTGCGACACTGCTAGTCAGTGGAGGCACGTGACACCACACAGGCATTTGTAAACCTCAACATTGTAACTGCCACAAGCCTCATCCCCTTAGAAGAGTAGTTCACTAGCTTGTGACATAATGAGAGGAAAGCCTGGCCGAATGATGGGTACTTTCGGGACGTCGGTAACGTTTTGTCGGAGCTGACTAATTTGACCGTGAGAATAACAAAGGCTTTTTGTCCTGTGAATCACACAGGATTTGAAATCAGTCGTTCACGCGTTTGATGCTCTAGGTGTGGTCCACAGAGGAATAATTACAACCCTGAAGCAAGAAAGGATAGTACTGATCCATGTTCATGTTACTTGCAATAAGCAAGCACTGTATCCGACCAGTTCGCCAAGTACGAGATTATATTTTTCAGCAAGAGAATGTATGATAGCTGAGCCCACAAGAGATTATGGTCGAATATGCAGCACAGCCCACCATGCAGTGCGTTGGGCTTTGTCATTGCAGTCGGACACAACAGTCAACCAGATGGGACTGGCAACGGGAAGGCGCCGAGGCAAAAATGAGGATAGTGGAGTTATGCATTAAGAGTTAAGTAGAAGATTCTTCGGAAGCATTGGTTAGGGTACAGAACCTCGGTGGAGAACTGACCGGCAAAAGACAATTCACCCTAGAGATAATCTTTATCTCAGCAAGTCTCTCTACCACAATGAATTTGGAGGTTAAAAACAACAGCGCGATTTCCCACGGCTAATCACACATGCATCCCAAATAACCAGCATCTACTAGTCGGTTCGACAATTATGCATGGTTGGAAAAGCAATGGAAAGAATGTCGTTTTTTAGTCCCAATCATATTTATCGGTCTCCCACTCTCGCTTTTCGCCATTAGGGTGACCAGGTAATCCATAATTTTCAAAGTACATAATATTGTGCATAACTTTCTGATTAGCTTGTCGTTAACTTGTTTTGATGCAGTTTATTTTGTTTCTCCTTGTTTTCGCAAATAACTCGTTATGGTTTCGACTTTCATCTGGCACAACTCATAGGCCTAGTGTGCGGATAACACTTTGTCTTGAGTTTGATTCCCCTCGGATCAACGACTCGTATCAAATGGACTGACTAACCAATTCCATTACCCTCTAGAATGTTTCAAAAGGTTTTGGAGAGTCGGTCGCAATCATTACATTTCGTTTTTGTTCCTCATGCACAAAACTTGAATCGCCCTTCACTTTTCCATGCTTCTCACCTGAATATAAAATTTTACAGATTTATTATAATCCTTCAGCATGCATGAGTAATGTGTTCTTAGTGATTAGGTACTAAAAAAGACTACCAACAACAATTATAGTTATCGACTCATCCACGCTAATAGGCGCATGCACCTTAATCGATTATTTTATATTTAAACCTGCTGGAAATCGATGCACTACGAGTTTACGGTTACAAGCTGTAGATTGGCTTTTGTGACGTATCGTTTGTTTTTTCGGTTTACTTCAATCTATCTTGCACACTGACGGCATAAAATAAGATTTCAGTAATACTTTGCCAAATAAATATATTTCGTTTTTGAAAAATGCACACTTCTGTCCCAGAAGACAGTGAAAGGGATCTCGTGATCCGTTATTATCCTCAGCTGATTCCTGTTAACTGGGACCGACCATGGTAAACCTTCGGTATTGTCCAATGTACTGTGGATCCCCCAATACTAACAGAGGCGAAAATGACCCGCCTACAAATCGAGGCATGGGTGTACTTTCCACAACCACTGGAGATGGAAATCATACTTTCATTCAACCATTCGGCTATGTATGTGCATGCATATATACATATACATTCAACAGTAGTCGAATATTTACTATCATTTTCAAGGGATTTATCGTTCACTATCGAGTGAAAACGCACCATTAAGGGGGCATGGATGCACTGTACAACTGCATTACTCTTACTAGGACCCATCCGAACTACATATCCACCAAGCCCCAGCTGGAAATTCAACTGCGGGAGAACTATTCAATAGAACACCCCAATCGTTAAACCATCCGAGCAGGCTATCAATGATTATTCGCTCACTAACAGCAAGTGATATGGCACCATTACCTGGCCAATGGGATTTTCCAGGTCCTACATCACCCAGCGGTTGATCACCGGATGAACAAAGAACAATGGTCTAAAAATCCAGTGATGGACCTGTGGTGTTTGCCAAACCACCAGAAGCTATTTTGGATAGTTAGATGGCTGGGTTTTTCCACTCCTAACCATTAGTTCACAGCTCGTGTTGCATTGTGTACGTCGTTTCCTAATGGTGACTGTGACAATAATACTGGGTGATAAATCCATTAAAATTATAAATATACACATATATAAAACAAAAACATTAAAGATCAAGGCAAACTAAGCAACCAAATGGTATCTTCGCATATTGGAGTATCACAAAACATTTATTCAGGCCTTCCGTCAATCCAAATGTCCGTTTGCTGTAATGCAAATGTCCGAACAACAACAAGTCCTTAAAACTATAAAATTTTGGAAACTTAGATATGAAAATTAGCATATTTCAAGCCCTAGTAGTTCAAGCTTCCGTAAATTAACAACCGATTTCTAGGAGAAACCGGCTACCAACACTTGGATCCACCAGCCCTTTGTGGTCCAAGCGAAACTTTGCCCTCCATTCTGTGTCATCGTGTGACTAAAAAAGTAGACGTAATGGGCACTCTGTTCCCTGTAGTTAAGTCTAGTTCACTGCGGCAACTAGCTTTATGGTAGCTCAAGTGAACGAACAAAATTAAAACGCCGAACGAATCAGCGAGTCAATGCAAGCACACAAATTTAACTTCTGAGCGCGTGGCATTAATCATTCCGATATCCAGTAACCAAAATGAACTACGTGCCAGCAACCATAGGAAGGTGCACTACTGTTTGGTAAGAAGTAATAAAAAGGTGAATAAAAGCCTTTCCAACCTGTTCATTCTGCATTTAATACTGTGTGAACAATGGAGAATACAAGACTTGTGTTCTCGTTAGATTTTACGTCTTATAACGAGAGCTGCCAATGGAAGTCAGTATAAATTTCATTCCCTTAGAAATTTCAACGGAGCGAAGAGTTTGTGCTACGTGAAGTGGTCCATCAAAGTCTTTTCAAGACAAATAAGGGTATCGGTACCACTAACACATTGCCTGCTCGAGATTGACAGAGCTTCTGCTCAGATTCTCTTCTGAAGAATTTCTTCTTTTGTTGAGCGAACATTCATGAACATGCAGCGTGAATACCACATGAGCTTAATCAACCAGTAACTTTTATTTAGCTACGTTTACCTGTCAGAAAATGACGTCAATAAAGCATTTCAGTTCGTCACGGAAAGATTAGATATAGTGCTTTTGAAACCGAGATGCCAGCCCGCTGTCATATGATATGACAGTAGTATTTGATAAATGAAAATATCACAACAGTCCTAAGCTCCTCTGCTGGATATTACAATTGTTTTCTTGTGTAACACTGCATTAGAATGTAAAACATTTATCATTTCGTTCCGACAATAATCACAATCCAGTAGAAGTCCCTTAACGTTCCTGCCTGCTGCCAACTGGGTTCATGACTGTAAATCAGAACATTTGCGTCAGTTGAAGGTCGATGGATTATTGACCTGGCAGTAATTTCGATGGTCATAAAATTAATATATTTTTTCTTCTCAACCAGTACCTTTACTGTGTGTTTCTTTTTTCTCTCTCTGTCTGCTTTTCTGTCTGTTTGTCTGCCTTCATTCCTTCAAGGGTACCATCCTATCCGACTGGTTTCATGATTGCTTCTGCACTCTGTGTGCCGCCTGTCAGCTGGATCGCGACATGAAGTACGTCGAGTCGACCAAAGGAAGATTATGACCGCAAAGAAATGCGAATCAGCTCAGCGTTGAGGAACCCACTTGAAAAAACACTCCGTTTTTCATCCATTTTAGTCAATATTGTGGTTCCATTCATTGGTTACTGACTGGCCTTGGTCTTTCACTGGTTTGCTGGTATACTTCTCATCATCCAACTAGGTTCTGTTTCTGTCATAAAAACGTATTCTTGAGCATCATACGCATTTTCTACGTAATCATTCATTATTCTTTTGCCTGCAGCAGATTTATGTTCGTGCCTCGATTTCTCAAATAATCACTTCTGCTGTCAGTTCTCATGAACGAATCGCCTCTGCATCATGGAGGCATCGGAAACAAAAATATCTTGTCGGCGAATTTTCCCATGGATTCAAAGATGCCACCAGATCATGTGCATGATGCGATTAGTAACAAATATACCGCAAAATTTCCTAACATGTCAGCTTTATCCCACTAAAAATGTGTAGCTCTTTAACAAGCTCTGTCTATTCGAATGGTAGAAAGTGATCCGCTCATCACCGAAATGTTCCCGAATCACACATAATGAAGCGCTAAACGTGGAGCAATCGCGTTGTGGTTTATTTTTCTACTCACAGTGCATTGCCAAATATGAGAAAAGAATGCCAAAGCACTTTAGTCGTCGCGTGCATGAACCGAAGCATTTCAGGTCTATGATTTGCACATCACTGATGTGGTTCGTCAACATTAAAGAAAACTGGAGAATAGTCCCGACGAAAGTGGATCAATGTGAATGTTTACTTAGTCACAGGCACACGCCCAATACATTTTAATTGAAAGTTATTGTTGAGTTTCACTGTCTACCAAACGGTCCATCTCAGCCAAATTTAGGAAGCGGGCAAGCGTGGATCGCAACTGAATTGAATAAAAATACACACGGATTTTCTCGCGTTACCAGTCAGAATTCGAACATTTTACGCCAGCATGTCAGGGTCTGACTAGTAAAGATTAGACCACCATGTAAGATATATGTACAAAGCAAATAGACTCCCTAAGTGGTACACATTCCAGTGAATTTGGAAAGCTGCGGTGACAGACAGTTACAAGGGAAGCTGGGTCGCATATAGAATTGAAATTAAAAGCCCCATTTTAAATGTTTGCCACTAAGATGAACCTATATGGATTGTAAGAAACATCGCAAAGCTATTGTTGCCCCATTTTGACTCACAGTCTGTTCCCGAACCGATCTCAGGTCTTGACCTTCCAAATGTAACAAGAACATTCGGAGGTATCGTGAAAATCAATTGTTTTTGTTGGTAAAAACAAGTCACCGTCAACATTTGTTTGTGGTTAGTAATAATTCTCTGGCCATTTGGGTTAGCTGTTTCGGAGTCTTGGGTGTTAGCACACTTCCAATATGGAGTAATGTTTTCAACCTTTATGAGATAGAAATAGCGCACATGGCGTGTAAGTATGAAAATCGCGTGCCTAGTTTTCGTCAAACCTTACTGCACCCCGTTCTGTTCTGTGAAATTTGGTGAAACAAGATCAAGTACTCAATCGAACATTTACAAAAGATTTTTCTCGTAGCTAAATAATTGGAATAATAAGGTCAGCGGATTTTCCACCTCAGCTCAGTTCACTTTCTTGCATTGTCGTTAGCAGTTCTACTGGCAAAACATATCGAGGATTTTTATAACGGATATCAGAACACGTTCCCAAATGGTTGACAAAATCGACGACATAACTTACAATTTACATCCCAGGGTCAGGGACTGCCAAATATGTGATAAAATCCAGACAAGCAGTCAAATTTATTTCATCGTTTTGACAACAATCAAATTTCTCAGCTGTGCTAATCAGATTGCATTTGTCGAATAGATGAAATCAATTCCTTGATGAAAATGATGTAACTCCTATGTCCGTTCACTGCAGTCCTCAGAATGTTTTGTGTACACGATCGAAAAAGTATTGTGAACTGTTACCCTCCTATATTATTGATCTTTTCACATTCTTCATTTAGACAAAGGGCGATCAATATTTCTCCGTTTATGCATTGACTGGCTGCACTATGCCTGGCTGTGCTATTCATTCTCCCTGTTTGCATACACTTTCGGGACTGCGAAACTGTTCTGCAATGGAAATCTTGTATTGTGAGCTGCTTATTCATATTTTGCTGGTTTTTTTCCACTCGAGATCTCCTGCTCGATATAAGAAGAAGAAGGATTGACGGATTTCTTCAATCCCGGACCACCCAGTAAAATGTCATGTTATGTTATGTTATTCAACATGTATTTGCTTTCTCATTTTTGAGGAGGGCTGACCTGTACATACAGCATTCATGCGCTTAACATAACAGGTATGTCTTGAATACACAAGTATCTCGGCTAAAAGCTGACATGGATGAACCCGTGTTGCTTATTAATGAGTTTGCCTATTTTCAACAGGGTTGAATGCAATACGAAAAATTCATCAATGAATAGTTTACCACATATGTCAGTGCCTCCTGGTTGGACCGGCCAAAGTTGCTTCTTTCTTAATCATGTACCTTTACTGAATACCTAATTGTCTCGTCATCATTGGCTTTGTCGTTTTGGTAGCATCATTGTCATCAGTATGCAACTCGCTCCTTCTAATTCTCAGTCCCGAACCAACGTGCTTTCGATTCCCGCATTCCTGCCGTTTTCATCCTTTTGTCGAGAACGTTTATCTGGTCATGGGCTATTTTAAGCCGACATCTTCACCTCCCATTAAGTGAATCCATTCTGATTGATATATGCATCTCACCGACCAGCGGGGTTGCGAACCTCGACACAGTTCAACTTAACTAGTCCAGCATTTTTTGTCAAACTCTGTGGTGCCTCTAAACCCGCGACCAGTGCATAAAGTTTTGTTGTGACACCAAAAAGTTTCTCTGCTCTTGCCGCTCATGCTTTGGTTAAATCGAAACCGTCCAAAGTGTCTTCCCGCAAACATTCTACTTTCAGACGTTCCCCTGACAGTTTTATTTTTCACTTTCAATCATCTATTCATTTTCCAGCTCGGCAGAGCTTTTCACCTTCATACGTCAGAACCCGTTCATTTTAATTTTTCCGTCTTATCTGGCAATGATTCGGCACGTTATGGAAACGTAAGATCCCATTAAATGAAACGACTATATCGACTGGGTGAACGCGCTCATAAGTTGTCTCATCTTATCATAAACAAAATCATGGTATCGACTTCACCTTTGTTCATCTAATTTTAAACATTTGGGATGAAAACCGTTTACGTCCTAGGATTGGAATGCTTTGGGGCTGAAAGGATTGCTAGCCTCCTTGTTCAGTCGATATGCTGAATGCTGTATTCATTAAACACTCCGTAGCTCCATTGGCTGAACTAGCCAAAAATCTATAAATAACAGCAAGGCTCTTGAATTGCCTGAAACCACTAAGGTTGCAGTCATGACCGGACCAGAGGTTTTATCCCGATGCACCACCAAATACAGGACCCCGGTTCTGTTTGAATTCTTGGCATATCTGATTAAAAAATCTCATTTTTGCTCCATTCGGATTCCTGAAAACATAACAACCACCAATCTTTGCGAATGTTTCTTTCACGTCTAACCAACCTTCACTTTTTTGGAGTCCACCTGTCGTTCCTTAAAAAATTATGTGACTAAACCGGATTACTTCCATTTCGCCTACACATCTCACGGGCACCCTGGGCGTGATCTCGAAATCAGCAAACTAATGGGTCACTGTTTGAATCTCTGTTAAATATGCATTTGATGATAATTCCTCCGCTTTTGCCCCCATCCCTTTTACTTCAGTACCTTCGCTGCTTTCGGCATCTGCGTTGTTTCTAGCATGCTTTACTGACTATTTTACTAGGTGAATCCGACACACCAGATCTGGAGAAAAATAGTTTGATACTTTCACATCCGACGTTCATCAAAGTATCCTCGTTTTCTCCTTTCTTACATTCAATTACGTAAATAACCTGCCAACTAGTTCATTTGATTCTGTAACCAAAAATGTGGATGTTGTTTCTGTGTACTCGGTACTAAATGATGATGACTACCCGGACGACCAACACTTGATTGTTCAATATATCGTTAACTTTCACGAATAAACTGATCTAATAATTAACCCAATCCAGTGTTATGAATGTTCCTTTGACCGCTTCCATTCTGCCTTTAACTACGATTCTGACCTTCGCTTCCGTTGTCACATTACCGAGTTTGTGTAAACTACGGCGTCTATCTTTTCAAATACACAACCTCGATCAGTTTCGGGTTACAGTTGAGGCTATCTCTGACCGTTTAGCAGAGCATCTCACGAATCTTACTAAGCTTTCTTGTAATCATCCTTGAACTATCAAGACGACTTTAAGCGGCTAAGCCAATGAGCTGTTTTGATCACCCAGAACTTATCCATACCGTCTTCTGGTTTGGTCAGTATAGGTTCTACAATTGTGACTGTGCGCATTTCCCTTCTGAGATCCTCGACGCTCCTTCTCGTGCTTTACATGGTGACCTCTCAGAACCCGGCTCTGATCTTGGAACTGGATCTTTTTCGCAGTTTATAATCGTCAAAACGAACGCACATAAAACGTCTCTCTGCCTTACCTGGTGAGCAAAGATCTCATCACTGCCGACCTCCGAGCCAACTTTCTCTAACCCATACTATGCTTTCCTCCAACTTTTGTCATTAATGATAATACTGTACTGCGGACGGTAGAAATTTGTAACGTCTGTTCTATTTCCACTGAAGTGCAAGCTTCTGCCTGCGAAAAACCCATAGTGCAAACAGTTTGTATTGTACTTTATCTCCTAAGACTCATGGGCCAAAATGACAACCACAAAATGAGCAGATCCTAACATTACGTTAAGTACCTTGATATTTGATGGCTTATTCTTGATTTACCAATTGCTGCACAATATATTTGTCATATGCTTCAGACCGCGCAACCCAGATGACATCCACTGATTTATTTCAGACAATTACACGAATCAATTTATTTTAAATCCAGCCCTATACAACCATGTCCAGGAACGATCCAATTAGTGGTCTAAAATTTCATCAATCACAGTTCGGGCGTTCGGAAACCTTTAAAGTCAGAAAACAGTCTCACACTATTGGACATCTACTCGGATTTAACATGGTTTTTTGAAATACCAGGCAAGTGAACCTTAAGAAGGTTTTTTAATGCTCCTGTTGCCTTCGTTTTCGGAAATATTCCTCCCGATACAGTCGGCACTCTAAGGTGATCTAGCCAACTGTTTATGGTCACGAGACTGGTCAGTGTCAGACTGCACAAAAGGATGCGTAAATACAGTATTGCGAGGTACGAAACCATGCTAAACAGATGGGATGGTAGACAACTTTATAACAACCTAACTGCTTTATACTGTGAGCAATTAATTAACTCCATTATTATCCCACAGCAATCAGTGTGTTTTGCTATCGACTAAATCACAAAACTGAAAAATGTTTACGGGTATTACTATTGTCTTTATTATGCTTATTACAGTCCCGGTCCCTCTGCCCCTCATTTAATGAACTATGCAACATTTTTCCCAAGGACGGCTGTCAACAATAAATAGATGCCCAGTAAAGAGGTGATCCTCGGTGGCAGAATTCGGTTTGTCAAATTCGCCCTTAATAAAATTTAGAAATAACCGAGGACGGATTTTTAACTCCTCGTTGCTGTCACCCAAATGTATCCGAATTTTACCTGGTTACCGGTGTTGCAGAACTCGTTTGCATCAGAACCGAATATGTTTTCACAAACCAAACTTACCTCATCACTATAACTTGGAGATTTAAGTTATACAGCTGATTCAAATGCTTTTGGTTTCGAAACATTACTCTTTAGAAAAACAGGAATCGACATCTGCAAAACTCTCTCGGGGCACTGGTCAAGTCCTATAGGGTCGTGTGACTCAAATCTCCTCGGTTTCAATCCCGTTGACATTCGGCTCGACCCAAAATGTTCAATGCAATCTTCGAGGCAAATGTACGCTGCAAGAGAATTGCATACAAGTTTAGTCTAGTGTGATTCAGTGAAATCTCCGAGACCTGGCTGTAAAACCGTCGGTCTCTGTTTTGCGGGAATCGAAAGCGTGCAGCTTCATCCTATTAGTGGTCAAGCAAGCATCCAAACGGGGCGAAATCTGATTTCATGACAACCTAGTGCCCTGTGCACATCCAGCTAACTGCACGGATGAGACTGAGGGACCTGATCGGTAATGGCAACCGAACATGAAGGTTTTCGATCATTCCACACCAGAATGTTAAATTAGTGGGTATTTGAAAGGACTTGCTGCACCCGTAGAGCTTTTACAGTTTAACAGACAAATGATGTCATCAATTTCTACTTGAAACCAATAGCTAGCGTGAATAGAATGAACCAGCTGTCAGTTATGACAATATAATACGCCAATAATTAACAATGAAAATGAACAACCGATAGATACATATCATCCAGTGGTGGTAAATGGCTGTATTGTGCGACGATGTCATTGCCACGTAGTCCCTACTCGTTCTCAATGAACTGAACTGCGTTGTCTTAACTCGGTTTCGGGTTCGCCGGAAACATAATGTGGACTGAATTTTATCCACACAACCTTACTCGATTCATTGGGGCGCAGATGGATGATAAGTGCATTTAAGGATCATATGGTAACTTTTCGGGATATTTTGCCGATCAGGCAAGGCAAACCCCCGGAAGCATGATACAACACCCGTACGAAAGGGATTTCATTGTCAGTGGCGTGTTACGCATGCAGATGGATGAACTTCCGACAAATTGCCGAGTGCTTCGCAAATGGACTCATTATCCGTCCATAGTCCTAATGATTCAAACAAGATTCTAGTGGGAAATTAATAGGTTAATCCACAAGTACACGGATGGTTGGACAGGTAAGTACCAGGTACTCATACATGAAAAGCGGTAACCACCAACGTCATTCTGGAGAGATGTTTTGTCCATCCGCATGCGAAACATGCTGTTGATTTTTCACTGTCCCACAGGGTACCTTTCAAATGATAATAGCTGTGCGATTTCTCATGTCTTTGTCATCACTGAGGCAAGAAGAGTAACCGTTGATCGTATAAACAAAAGTTATGAGTCAATTAAGCAGTATCAGTTACGAGGAAAGTGAATATTTTTAGTTCGCCTCAGAACGCTTGAACTTCCAAATACCTTGTTTATATTTTGACCTGTTTTTCACAGCAAATGCTCATCTGCCAGCAGAGTGAAAGGGGCACATTCCAAATATGTCATTGAAAGCATCCTCTCCTTAGTTCATGCCCTCTTCTTCAAGCTACCAGCAAAAGTGCCACATAATTGGCGTTGTTCTCTGTCACTGAAATTCGCTATTTTTTCGATGTCATTCTGTCAGAAAATTTGGCGACTGACATTTTCAACCCACTAACCGTTTCTCCAGTGACTTCAAACTATAGTCAAACTAGAGCTCATGTTCCTTGTTTCATTCATCACAAACTTTTTAAGGTGAATGTAGAGTCTGATGGTGAACGTGCAACCGGCAAAATCATGTTCCGAATCGATGTGGTTACCCACACATATTCAGGGTAATCTCTGGAAAATAATTTCAGTACGTCAAACTTTTTTCATTTTCGCCATGCTATTATAACTACAGAGTTCATCTAAACACCATCCGTGAGGTTCTCGGTTGATTTCCTTGAGCTTCTGGCGCAAACCTGTTATATCACAATGAAAGTGAAGTCAAAGTTATGGCGTCAGAACAACAAACATGTGCCAGATTATAACAGTTCAGTCACATTTTGAATTTCCCGACTGGTCGATGATTAACATTCTATCGAACTCCGTTATCTACGATTTGTTTAACATTCCAATCTCAAGGCAAAATTTCCTAAAACTTTGAATCATTTGACCTCTTTACTCCCGCAAAACTGTTTCATCGTATCCAAAGGATTCACAAAAGCTGCCGCATCCAAGAATTTGCTTCCTTAAAAGAAAATATTAAAGGTGGTATTTCAGTACACTCGGTTTGTAGCAGAGCATAACTGAACAACCCTCGTTGGCAAGGTTTACTCTATATATATATATATATATATATATATAATGTCAAAACCACATAGTTATTCTTGCTGCAGAATAACATAGATCTCCAAAAAAATACTCGGGCTACTTGAATCTAAGCTAGCAAGTATTGTCCATTGTTAGAACATCATCGTAATATTAGTCATACAAAAATTCTGAATGTGGCTTTGAGGAGAATATGTGGCCAACCCTGGCTTTCATTGCCAGTGAGAGCAATGTACTGATGTCAGATAACCAGATTTCTTGTTATGAGTACGCGGTGTTTCGAAACAAAGAGCAGAAATCTGAGATTTGATGTGACTGCTCCGAAAACAGAACGGCGAAATTTTGTGACCGCTCAGTGATGTTACTTGACATCGACAAACAAACCATTGTGACGCCGATAAGCTACGGAAATTCTGTGTACGTATTAGTAGTTACGTATCACCTGAATTCGCTTCTTGTTTAAATAAACTTAAGTTTAGCTGGATGTTGACAGTGTGTACAAAATGATCAAGACATCAAGGCATCAAGAAACCCAACTTTCTTAGGCAAATAAAACCAAACTACATCACACTTTCCAAGGATTCAGCAGTCACAAAGCACCCAACTCATCAGTAACTACCCAAGAAAACACCACATAGCTGTTTCGTTCTTTCTAGAAACCTTCGGCAATACAAGTTCACGAAGTCGGAATATGACCTCGACCCACAATGAACAGGCTTGTATCCAAGGGTTTGGGTTTACAATCATCGTCCCGGGTTCTTGGTCCAGTTCGAGATTGGTGTGCCATCACTTCCGATAGCTCCTGACAAGGACGAAGCAGCTGTACATAGCTTTCAGGGATTTTGGTGATGGGTTGGTTGTTGGTGGCGCATAATGATTTTTTTGAAAATCGAATTAAATCCTCGAGTGTTAAGAAAAAACGAATTTAAGTTGGGCATGACTGCTAGACTTGACGTTTAGTTTGCAAAGGTTTCATTACCACTTGATATGACAGCGCCATTTCTTGACCGCAGCTGACAGTGATTTCTGTACTAATAGATTCTTAAATAACTCAGACGTTGGACCTAATCGACGACCCTGAAACCTAACCCAGATACCAGTTTTTTCATTGAACTTGCTTTTGGAATGTAAACAAACTGCTGCAGAATTGAATCTCGGATTGAGTTACGTGAGAACTTTAAAATCGATCAATGAGTATTTTGAATTAACAAAAAAACTTCCTCCTGATTAAAAGGGAAGAAGCCATGGAAAACTGTGAGTTACAGACTGGGTTTCGCCTAATTTTTTAGACAAAGTCCACATTGGCCGTAGAGGTGCATTGTCTGTCAAATCGGTTTTCTTATAACTCAGCTGGTGCTTGCCATAGAACGCTGTTTATTCATGGTTGAATTCCGTTAATATCATACATATATGGGTGCTGTATGCACCGTTGCTCAACAAAGCCGACCGAGCTTAAACCAGATGTTATTTATTTGCCATGATTTTGGCCACCATTTGTTGGTTGTTACTGCCTTGGGGAAATTTGTTAACCAATTCCTGGAGTTGATGTGAATAATCTGAAAGGATTTGTGCCTATTGGCCTTCCCGGTTTTCTTAGGATTTACAATGTTTCTGTTTCGTTGTTGTCACCATCTTGCGCGGCAATTGTTTTGATTTACCCAAGCATTATCTCATTCAGGCCGTTTTTGCCCGAGTCATACGAATGTGCATAACAGAATACCTTGACATCCGTCCCAATAAAATTCGTAGCAGTAACGAGAAAATCTAACGGTTATCCTTCGCAGTTCACCGAACGAAAAATCCCAGTACCGGTCAATTAGACCTTCTTTGCAGTTTTGAGAATGAGAGGCGTTCTAGAGCTATTGTGCCGAAGCACGTGTATGGGGCGCACCTGGGAAATGCTATTAGTTTCGGTAATTGGTTTAAAATAATTTTCTGCCACCCAACTACACTGGTTGGAGAAATCCCGGATACCAATCCCTCCAGTGATAAGTCCTTCCCCTGAATGCCCAAAACTAAATGTGATCTTTGAACTCACGTGTGGTTGCTGTGTAGCGCACCATGGGAGAACACACGTGTGGTTTTTCTACGATCTGATTGAGCATATTCAGTTACTGAAGTTTGCCGAGGCGATAACGTGGCTGATTTTGTGACAACGAACGACCCGTAGGTCAGCTGAGACTAGACAGCTAGTATTGTGTTGTCGTCTTTATATTCACTGACAAACTGGCTTGTAAACAAGGAACAGTCTTCGATATGTAACAAATGAGATGCAGGAAACTGAACTCCCGGTCCTTTGAATTCTCGCAGTTGTCTGCTTCTACTGCAAAAATAAACTCAGTAAAAGCGAAGTTCAAATTTGTTCTCCTTGCTTTCTGCTCTGGTGTATTGCGGGAATGTCCTTACTTCTATCAATCGTTTTGGTTCTGCAGTGCCAAGATACGCGAACATATAGACAATCGCAGGCCCTTAGTTGAGCTTCTCTCTTATTTTCATCCCAAATTCATAACCTAGGAGTAACAACGGCCACAAGCCACTGCCGAATTGGGTGGCGATGGTGATGGATTATTCCCTTCCACTATTTTTATGCATAACAAGTTCAATGAAGAGTACTTATTTCCACTTATATACCTTTTTACAAAACGTTAGTGCTCGGCATGTCCCTGAAGTTTGAAGATGTATAATTTAGTGGTAGTAGGCGGAGTTATATCAAGCACCATCCACATGCTTGTCTAGTCCCAAGTTCGAACCCTTCACCATCTCGCCTAGGCTTGAAACTATAAGACAAATCACATCGTGAACCCATTTAGCAGATAACAAAACAAAGACAATTAAAACAACGAAAAAAGACCCCCCAGAAGCATCCTGCGGATCTCAGGGCTAGTCAACTTTGTTCATTTACGATTGTCCCTAAACAAATCACTGTCATAACTGAGTAAACGGTTCTGTCGTCGCTCTCCTTCTCATTCAGTTTTGCATCAGGGAACTGTTCCAATGAATGCAACTCATTAAACAAAGAACTAGATAATCGAGACGTAGATTTATGCGTAAATCCCTGGTGATTGCAAGGCCAGGGGATGCAAGGTCTATGAAGGAATTGATTGTATTTTGACATTCTGATGGACCATTCATCACTAGGTGCCTTTCTTTCACACACTGAAGCTGCTGCACATAAGCCCATTTTCCGGTATTTTATTACAATCAAACATCCGATATTATGGTAAAGGCTTAGTAAAACTTAGATAACTTTCCAAAACAAAAGAAAGCAGATAACGACAACGATGATAATAATAATAACAATAATAATGATAACAATAATGTGGGCAAATTTGCGCATTTTTATTCCATTTTCACTGATACGGATTTTCGATCCAGAATTTTGTTCGGAATAACGTACTTTTCACAATACTGTAAAATATGGGCACCAGCTGGACTGAATTTGACCTCGAGTACTGTTGAATAAGACCAACTGAATCGTTGTCGTTTCATTGTGAACTTGAGGAATCACACGAATTGGCCACCAGATCCCCACAAAGCTCCGCACACGACCTTGAAACCGTTAAAAAGACGAAAGTACACTGAAGCATGAAATCCATGGGTTAGTCAGAGTGGTGCGATTTCAGCGTCTCATGTTGCTGTCGGGTTGCATACAAATAAACCGGACCTTCATCGGTTACTTTTGGACCATTAGGGGCATTTGGATTTATCAAAGTTACCGCGCCCTTCGAGTGAATATCAACCAACGTCTGACGCAGATTCATGCTACTTTCCTTTCTAGTCAGTTTAGGTGAGTTTTGCAAATTTTTATGGGTCGTTTTTACCAACGGTTCCGGAGTGACCACTTGATAAATTCGACTGATCATTTCACTTGTATCGGAGTCAGACTCCAGATCCGAAAATAACATTGGTGGGCCCATCTGGTTTATTTTTGATTGCTTTGTACCGTTCACTAACGATGATTTTTCTCCATCATCATAGGGTTGTCTCGAACCGTTCTCAGACCACACAGTAATAGTAGGCACATTGGGCGGAAAAATGGTTGCTTTTGGGAGTTCCTCACTGTCCGCTGGATTAGATGAACCAATAATGTAGGTTACGTCGTGCGCGGAATTAAACACCTGATTGCTGGGTGAAGCTGGCCTTGGGATGGCGTAGACATTTTTCCAAGTTGACACAGTTGATGCGTCGCTGTTCATGCGTGCTGGCACAGATGCACTTGGATCCGAAGCAGGTCTTGATGTATATGGTTCTGTTTGAGAGGTCCTGATCTTAGTTTCCCATGTGTACGTAGCGGGATATGGAACCACGGGTCGACTGGATGCCGCAGGAGATAGGGCGCTTACACTCCTTCTCCGGGTCAAGTACACGATACTGGGAATAGAGTTAGACATAAAGCTCCTTGTTGCAGCTATTCCATTCATTGAAGATGGTGTTTCCATTATCGTCAGAGGGTTATTTGTTCGCCGGTCCATTCTGAAGTCCGGTCTAGTTTGACCGCGGGCATTTACTGGTTTATCCAAGTGGTAAATATTGATCAAACGAGATTGGCGATCAGCTATGGGTTGAGATTTCACAACTTGATGCGGCTTGACAGTCTCCGGATTATAATCCTTTGTAACTGGTGTTGAAAGTGTTACAGGATAACCGCTGGAACCAATAAAAGAATTTATCCCTCCAGGTTTCCATTGTGAAAAATTTGGGACTGCCTGGACACGATTTTCTCTTATAAATACGTCATTCAGGCGGGGGGCGCTAGTACTTCGTCTGCGATACTGGATAGGAACATATTCGTTCCGATGAGTAGTGGTTGTTACTCCAACCCCAGAAGATGGATTATGAACGTCGTAGATGCGACCTACAGCACCATTTTCAAGACATGGACCGTCCGACCTGTACCGGGTTCGCTTGCGTGTTGGCATTTCCACGTATACTTGCTTTGGATTAGACAATGGAACCGTGCCTCGTACAAACAAACTGCGTCGCACAACCTGATTCGGGGCATCGTTTGTATGAACCGCTTTTCTAGACGGCCGTTGCACGTAGGATTGCCTCCAGTACTGAGTCGGTGTGGACGTGCGCAGCTCCTGGGATGGAATAGCTCGAACAAAGACGGAACTTCGAGTCGGAACAATTTGTTTGTCTCCTGTATTTCTTCCATCAGTGTAAACATAATAGGGTCCGGTTAATTCTTTCATAATTAGTGTTTCTGATTAGCGGTAAGTGCTCGGAAAGGGAGGAATAGTCAAAACGAGTTTAACAGTTCTTCAATCCGGATCTGTGCTTGGTTTGTATCCGATTCCACTTCATTTCTATTTCTTCCACTGATCTCTAGTGTTCCCAAGACAAATAATGCGCATGTGTCTCCCTCTGAATGCCATTAAGTGACAGTGGCAGCTAATCAATATCTGCAGTGATCATCGCGAAAATACGTGGGTGTTATGGAGTGATAAAGTGTTGTCAAGTTAAGAAAATATCCAGTTCACTGCGATTGTCATCACTTGTGTTTGACTCTTTTAATGCTGTCACTCCGCACTGGTTTTTGATCCATCTTTTCATCGAAAACTTGTCCTTCTTGTCGTGATCTTATTCAGCACGTGAGCAAAGTACTGACTGCGAAAGAAACAGACAAATTGCGTTACCAAACCGTAATCGAAATTACACCCAGTCAGATAATATGCACAGACAGACATTTTTCAAAGATAGACAAAAATATGCAAAGCTCTCACTAGGGTTGTAAAATGGCTGTTCAGTAGAACGACAGCGGACTGTGATTTCTGTTTTATTCTAACGCAGTGTCCTAGTGTCTTAATGGTTTCTTTTGTATTTGTATTGCTGGTAACAACAGTGGGAGCTTTAATTATTTATAGTTTTGTTATTGTTCTCAAAGCATTTCCATTATTTAGGACTTAAAAGGGCTCGCAACCGGTCGACAGCGCGAACCTTACGCAAATTAACAGCTGGCAAGGCACAATACTCATTACATGGCTCAAAGCCTGGCGAGGTAGCGAGAAATCAAGGTCAGCTAACTAACATTGATAAATGTGATTGATGAAACCGAAATGTCTAACAGAGTTACGCTTCGCAACTCAGCTGATATTTCACATATAATAACATGAAACCCAAAAATAATCAGCCTCGTCTTGTTGCGGTTGTGTCAAGCCTCCCCTAAGATTTCGAACTTGTTGACACTGAGTCTGCGTATCACATAGTCTAGTGCCCAATATGTAGCATTCGAGCACCGTCGTATTTAATCAGGAGAAAATAAATCGGCTACCTAAATACGACTGTGAAACATCGCGAAAACATTGTACATGACTAGATTTTATTTGTGAGTGTCCAGTATGTTCACTTCTACGGAAAGAATAAATTCTGTTGTTGTAAAGTCCACGAATGACTCCCACGACTTACAAGAAAACGAAACGCATAAGGCATCGGTCAACGAGATTCTATCAAGCAGAAAAATGATGTGATTAATTGCTCTGATATCCTACATTTCCCCTTTATCCAAAAATACTGTAACACTGGGTCACACATGGAGAATAGCTGGAGTTTTCAAAGGCATTCTGGGCCACCATAAGCATTTTTCAACCGAAAGGAAACTGGAACTTAAC
>LUCM01006900.1:0-39780 GCA_008360955.1 Fasciolopsis buskii
TATGGCAGTGAACCGTGAATAGTGGCGATCGTGTTGTCATTTTCTATCGAATCAGAATGATTGAAAACACGTGCGTTTGTACAGTTAGACTGTGTTGCGTGTGTTGGCTGTAGCAGCATCTTATCTTTTCCCGCCTGTGTAGGTCCACTTCCTGTTCCCCTTGGATATTCACTCATTTTATATAAACGTGTAACTCTGGGGAACGGCAGCGGTCAGTGGGGCTTGCCTTGCTGTTTAACGCTGAACGATGATGATGATGAGGGATGATGCTGATAATGCTGAAGTTATTTTATGTTTAAAGTTTTTAGTTTATATTTATCGGTTCTCTTTCTGGATTTTATCGCTTGTTACAGTCACTGGTCTCACATTTCACTCCGGTTTATGTTGCTCTTTCGGCCGACAGTCTGCTGGCTACTAAAATGAACGAAAGTCAGCAAAATAATCAAGGCTCCTCGTATTGACTTCCTGTTAACCACTAAACGCCCAACAATGAGGGCACAGACTAGTCATTTTTTTGATGCTGCCTTTGACTTTCCGTGGTAGCGTGTGTCTGTTCTTTGTCAGTAATTCTTTCTTAGTGGGCGATGTGAATGCATTCGTTAATTTTCCCTTCCAGTACGTATATAGTAAACAAGATATAAACTTTTGAGCTCTCGCTTTGTTACTTTGCGTTCGTCATCTTGTTCCTGTTTAGCTGCCTTCGCAACTATTTCTTCATATATATGTATTGGCGGTTGATTCACTGGCACTTATTACTTTTGGTGATCGCTTATATATTTGATGCTTGTTTTACGTACGAATGAGCCCAGTTGACCTTATTCGAACACAGCCACTTAAAACACTCAATTTGTTTCTTGAAATCACTTATTTCGTACTATTGTTCCCCATTTTTGTAGTTACCTTCTATCAACATGTAACTGAGACCCAAACGAAGTGAGGTTTACGAAATAGTGAACCCGATCAGAAAGCTTTAGGTGTAATTTATTGGCAATAAAGCAGTTCGATGGAAATTATAGCGCAAACCGCGTGCTATGTAAAGTTTTATCAATTGCCGTCTCCGAATGTCCGTTAATTGAAACTCATGAACAGCATAATCAGCCACTAGTTGCAGACGACAGCTTGCTGTCGCCCGGGTCGTTATCACACCGGATCTAATGAGAACTCTTGTGGTTCTGTGTCACTACAAGTTTCAGGGTCACGGTTACCTATATAGTGGACCCTGGTGACTGTGGGCTGTGGGCTATCTTCCACTACATTCATGCATGGAATATGTCTACATGAGCACTTTCATTTAGCTTGTCCGGGTTCATACTTTTTCCAACCTAATTTCATTCACTGATCTGGCCCAATTTCATCCAAACCGCCCTTCGATCAATCCTGATTATTAGTTCTTTCAGTTTGATTTTTCGTGTGACCAATATATCATTGTGAAGTACTTCTCGTTACTTCGCTTATCACCCCGAAAAAAATACTTCATTTTAGAAAATGTATAGTTTGTGTGAGGTAAGAAGCTACTAAGAGGCAAAATAGATTTAAGAACTGAACATGCCACCAGTTGAACTATCCTAATTGTTACTCATAAATCACTTTATCTGTGGTTGAATTCTATGGTCAATTTCCTGCTCGTGATAATCTCGACGGATACGCGGTATAAAGAGCGATGCTCGTTAGTACCAGACTTAGTTTATTTGTTTGTGTTCCTCTGCATGGATAGTGAACTTAATTTAATTACCTAAATGGCAAGTTTTGAGTACTGAAGATCGTTTCTGTTGTTCATACTAATCAACTTATTTCCTTATTTCTTCTATGTTTTGACCAAACTAACATTCCACTGTCTTGGAAATATGAAAATAGCCAGTTTTTTTCAGGATTTTTGCTTCCATTGTTGTAAATTTTCCCAAAAGATTTCTGCAGCCTTACATTGTAGAATTCTTCGTTCGGTTAGTGGTTGCTTTTCATCCCCAACGCAGTTATTCTTTTTGCCAAACTTCACAAATCACCGACTCTCATCTCAGGTTTGCTCTTTTTGTCCGTAGGTTGACATATTAATTTCAGGTCGTCTGACATACAGAACGGACCGAGTCGAAGTCAGAATGGCGAATATGATAAACGAGATCCTGGTTTTTCTGTTTATTTTTCGGACTTTCAGCTGACTACGTCGGCCAGAGGAAGAACTTCCGGTTCAGTAGTCACCTTTTTATTCTGGTGTTACGTCAACTGATATGCCCTTGCTGTACCATCAGTGTGATTTTTACTTTAACTGATTTGTCCGTTTCTGATGATTCTTCCGGGTCACGTAGGCATAAATGTATCACTGAGCGATTGGTTAAATGACGGATGACAGACATCTGCTATCTTGTTTGTATATCGATGCATGCCTGTTTCTGTGCAAATATTCCTTTTAATTCACGGCTTTGTCCTCCAAAAAGCGGAAAGGCGACCGACGGCTTCACGGAATTAGTAAATCATTTTCGTGGTAGATGTGAGATTTGGGCTGTAATGCAGTAATTATACTGGAGGAAGCTGTGGCCGCCTGGTTTACAATTTTCTGCTCCAAACAATGCGACATACGTGACTTTCACATGTTCCCGGAAGATAATCTTACTTATCAGCCTTGAGCATGTTCCTCCTCAGGTGGGAACATCGCGGTCGCACTTTGATTAAACGGGTCAGTGAATTTGATTTCTGACCTAGTAACAAGTCACTGACGAAAACAGAACTGGGGGTCTATTGATATTGATCCTGAAACGTTTTCGGCTTCAGTTGATGTTCAATTTACGCATAGAATGCATTCATTTTGCAGTGCCATATTTGTTATATCAGTTGATTTATTAGGTCCAATTCCTTCAAGAGAACCCTAGCTCTTCCAAAATTGGACGAAGTATTTTGCTGGTGGAAGTTCTCGACACACCGTCAGATTCGTAATTTGACTGCTGTTGCGCAAAACTTCCATGTGTTCTATCTGAATGATTACCGTATCAGAATTCGTTTTCGACACTTGATTTGGTGCTTTGAATCTCAACGAAATCATCAGTTCCAAGTAACTCTAGTTCAGTCAAATTTGGTTTGACTGAAGTCGATCGGGACCTTTTCGATTAGCGCTAAAACGATGCAACTCGCAGCATCATTTCATCTTAATCTTCAGTCAGCTGCTCATGTTAGTTCATTTCGAGGGGTCATCAGAAGGATTAAAAAAGCGCGTTTTTACATTTAGATTATGGATTTTTTGCACCCGCTTCTGCTGCGTTCTTTTTCAGACGTTCATGAGTTCCTTCCCTATCTGGCTTGTATGGTTATTCTTTTTGTTATAACCTATAACATGGTGAGGAAAGCAGCTATCACTGGGGCTATCGCTGCTGATTAACACCATATGATGGTGATAATGACAAACCATCTATAGTAGTTGTTATCATGGTACTTTTTCCTTAGTATTCTCCCAATCAAAGCCGAGACGGTAAGTCTACGAAACAGCTGTCGTGGTTTTGTTTTGCGTGCCAGTACTCGCCGAATTAATAATCCTAAAGTAACTACATAAATCAAACTGCACAAGTTTTCCTAAATAACACTGTGCTGGAGGGTACTTTTTAAGCTAATAGTTCAGTTGCTGTTATGCGCCGCCACATGGCCCAGTCACATACACACGCAAATTTAGCTTACATATATTTTATCTCCGCTCAGTCGCCCCATCCAGTTACATGCCGCAGAGAAATTCCATACAGTTTTATGCAATTATTGCTTTTGTGACTTCTGTGAAGCGCCTACTTTTCTTGCACACACATGTCCATGCTTTAATTTTTCCATACTTTCGGCTGGTCACCCTTGGGTTGGGTTGAATATGATGTGGCCATATAGCAACTATTAGGAAACAGTCCGTCAAAAAGACCAGAATCAGCGTTTCGATTAGTGATACCAGCCAAATTGCCTCCAGTTCTAAAAAATTAAACCATTTCTGCAATTTATCGTATTCTGTTCTTCCTGCGGGTTGTAGTGTCCTCCCTGTCTTCACCTATTTGTGTGAGCGGCTTTACTAGGAAAGTTCCCGTTTCCCAATTGGCCTTTTTTCTATCTGTCATATCTCATCGTTTCACCACCATATCTATTGGTGATAGCCAATCCCGAGTTCACACGAACGATCCGACGGGCGGGAGAACTGATCCGAAATGCATTTTTTATAGAACAGGAACAACAGCGGGTATCCACACACACGCACACATTGATGCATTTACGATTGCCGCGAAAGCCTTTAAAAGGAATTGGTTACATTTTTGCTGCTGCATTTCCACTTTCTGTTTTGGCCTTCCACCTTGCTTACTACGACTGTATGAGTGGTGTGATGCTGCAAGTCGTACTAGACTCTGTTCACTGCAATTGTGGTGTCAAGGTTTCGTATTTAGTAACAGATTTTAATACCAGAACTCTCGCTTGCATCCTGCTCAATTAACCATCGTGGGATCATGCTTAGTGGTGACATTCTCTGTATGGCTTGATTTTTCTCTGGGAAATCACATCTACTCTATTCTTAGTTTAATGATAACCGTCCATTGGCACAACGGCATTTTTACTCCTGACGTTATATAGGTATATATATATATATCACTAGATTTGTCTGCGGATACTAAAGGATGGCCAACTTATTTTGTATCACTGTCAACGACTTGGAAGGACCACCACAAATTGATGCCTATTGTCACACCTAAATATATGACGCATTCGGCTTTGGCAACAAGGATAAGGTTGATGGCCCATTGGTTATTGAGGTAGGCTGAGCTAGAAGTGTCGAATGTTTTCGATGATTTTAGATGTAGTAAAATAAAGACCGGGTGGAGAAATTTTAAGTGTTACATTAGGTATCAGAACAAGATAAACAGTTTGATCGATTAGAGGTCCCTTGACAACATACGGCGCCGTCATCGTACGCAGAAAAAACGGTGTCTTGAACACCGCGATTACTCATTTTTGTCCCACTCCGTACAACCATTAACTCTGCACCAACATACTCTTCTTTTGGTTGCTACTCCACTTCCTCGTCTGCTCGAATAGAAGAAAGAATGGGAACAGTAAAAGGTGGATCGCAAAACAGTAAGGTGAGAAACTGTACAGAAAAAGAAAGGTTTCGAATGCTAAACTTCACTGATTGTGGCACTAAACCATATCATCTATTGTCTCCAGCCATCGCCTCTGATTGTTGCTCAAACGGCTAGGTAAATGATGATAAAATTTAGTTTTTTTGATTTACATTAGAAAAGTAATCTTTCGAGTATAACAGTTTAGAAGTACAGCAGTCGAAAGTTCAGTTTAGTTTGTACAACCAATAGCCTTGCGCGAACGTATTCTAGTTTTTCATGGTACGTCTCAGCGTACATACTGTAAGGTGCACGGATTGCCTATGCTTTGCCCTACAGTCTGCGAGCAAAATTACTCTTGTGAAGCAGAGGCATGTTCTTACTCAGTTCCAAATATTTTTGACAAATTCGAGCAATATTACCGTTATTCCGGAATGACATGTTGAGTTCTCAAATTGACCAAGTGGGTCATTCTCAATCGCTCGTATTCTTGTTTGGTTATTCTAAATGATTCCTTTCAGTTTGCATGCAAGCCCCATGGGTAGATTCAACACGGATTTCTCCTCTTAGTTCCGGAATTACGGCAAGATTACTCGGATTTATCAAAATATTTGGACACTGTCTACCGTCTCTTCATTTAACGGCCTTGAAGCCCCTGTGGTTTCTTCGCAAAGAGGTATATACTCATTATGTAGATAGGCAGAAAAGTAGCGATTAAGCAGCATGGTGTTGGAACATGAGACCTGTCTAACAACACCGATTAGAAGTCTAGTTGCCTGTTTATCTCAGCCGAGTTTTCTCCGACCCTATAGCGTTTAGTTGAATGGTGGTTGAAGGTGTCATTATTAGGAATGAAAAATCCAAAAGACTACTCCACGAGGGGAATGCATAAAACCAGAGTGGATTTTGCATTCTCCTTCGCATCTGACTCCTAGTATTATATATATATATATATATATATATATATATATATATATATATATATATATATATATATATATATATATATATATTTGTTCGTGTGCGCCTCAATCAGTTCGTTGTCCTTGTTATCGGTACCGTGGCGAAAAAACGACGGGGGCGCGAGAAAAAGAAAAGAAAAATAGATGTCTGTGTGGAATTTAACAGATGGGCCAGCACTTCCATACTCCTCCTTCACATCGTGGACTGTCCGTCTTCGTCTGTGATTCTCTCTGGGCCGCTGTGCTATACAGTCGACTAATCCACGATTGATCTTGGCACTCAAGGGCGCTCTTCGAACGTTTGCGCAACCGGACGGGAACTTCGAAGGATCATAGTTATACCAGGCGAGCCGGTAATCAGTATAGCGGTTTAAGCGCTTCCTCTGGCAAACCTTGATAGGTTGGTGTAACACGACAATGGGTGATGATCCATTTTATTTGGCAAGCCATACCCTCCCCCTGGTTGCTGTGCCCCCAGGGGCTTTTGGGGTCAATTCTAGGAAGGAGGCTTGATAGGCGGAAATTCGTCATGCTTTCGATATCTGCCGCTGTTTGTCCGCGGCCGCTTTTTCAGTGATCCTCGGTCCATCGAAATGGTGGTCATTCTACGACATGCCCTCACTGCGGTGGCGTACAGCTCGACTGTCAGTTACGGATGTTAAAACAGTCGATAAAGGAATGTGGTTACTAATGGATTAGGTTTTTGATAAATTTAGCAGAATGAAATGTCTGCCTACATATTACATATCCAAAAGTTGATATCGTAAGCTGGAATTAAACTGGTGATCTTTAACTTTACGGAAACGACTGTTTGAGTGTGGCCAAGGATGATTCTTCAGAAACTCGGACATTGTCTTCCAGTAACCATTTCGAACGAAACGAGTAGTAATAATGGTTATCCTTTGGAGTAACTCAAACTTCCGGCCTCACCATATTAGGTGGATTGTAGCCGGTAAAACAAGCTAATAGTCTTTATCTTCGTTGTCGTGACTGGTGTTCAATGATTTTGGGAAATCAGGTAGCTGACAACAACATCGTCAGAAAACAGCACAATGGGTAGACATTCGTATTTCTTTTTTCTGGTTCTAGTTTAGTGCCTACCGCCCGCTTCTAGCTATCTTCCTAATCATGGGACATCTCCATCTGTCCATCCAAACGAGATCCTTTTTTTCTGAAACGCTCTTTGAGTGTATTGGGGTGGTTTACTATTATCCATCAGATGTGTGGTGAATCTGGCAATCCTATTTGATCGTATGTGCTCTTGATATTCCAAGTGACTGGATAGTTCCATTGGATATTTAGTCCTATTCTTTTGCGGTGTTCTTTCAATCCGTTGTTTGATTAAGGGCAGTGAAATTATATTCCTTCTCATAACATTCATTTTGTTTGACGTCTGATCACAACTAACCTGTGGTGTTTGTGCGTCGTTTTTCTCTCCAGTGGACAATCATTGACAAGGACACATCATTCCGATTTCTGTCGTCAACATTCAGGACCGGGTGATTTACCACACGCCGGTTTTGTTTTGTCGTATTGCGATTTCAGTTGCCTTGATTGATGATGACCTGGGTTTGTTTCCGCCAGGCCACCAACTGCCATGTCTTGATGAGTTAGCCGTGGCGGAAGTCATCGTGAGAGTAGCCGAGCGAAAGATGCATACATGTGTGCGGGCGTCTTGTTCAGTAGTCCCAAGGATAGATAGGTGTGGTAACACAACAAGCTAGTATGTCACCAAGTTGCTTACATCTTGCAAGCAAAGTTACAGTTAGAGGCCTCTGGGCAGCCGTGACCGATATCAGTGCCGTCGTCTCCCATGGTCTGACTGAGATATTCTCTCGATTTTGATGGCTTGGATACTTATTCTATATGTCTGCCCCTCACCAACTTTTTCGTGCCCGTTTTGCACGTGCTGGACAAGGCTGGGAGAGGCTGCGTGGCGGTCAGGCTATGATTTGGCATAGAGATATGTAAGAGCTTCGCGTTTGGCCTCAGTTGGTGCTTGCTGCCTTTCTCTTTTGGGCTCAGGAGATAAAGATTGTTGTTGGTTGGGGACAAGGCGATATGGCTCAGGACCGAAGTCAGTAGTGGCGTGGATGGTATGTGGCCCCTCAGTAGAACTCATCCCTCTTAAACATAATCCGAAAGCAACCAAAAAATTGCAAAGTTTGTACGATGAAAACATAAAAACAGTTTGTTTGTTATGGTTTTTTTTTATTTTTTCCTCTTGTTTGTTCCCCTTCTGTGAAGTTCCACTTACATTTTGTCTCGTTGGCACGATTCTTCTTTACATATATATATATATAGTTGTTATTTCCCAGCTACTCCCACTGTGGTTTCCAGAGGCAATTAGGGGCTACTAGGGCTTGGTAAATAAATGTGCACACAAGATGTCTGATTGCTCCTTATGCATATGTTGTAATTACTTGTGCTAATCCCAAGAGAGGATTTTCTCTGAAACAGTCGCTAGCAGCTATGTTAATCATATTCATTATGAGGAAAAGAAGTGCAGGGTGTAAGCATAGTATAAAGTAATGACTTCTGTACTAAGGCGTCTCTGGGTTTCATTTTTGGCCTGAGAACCGAAAAGATCTGTACAAAGTTGTAGGATTTGTTGACGGAATTCACTTGAAGAAACGCTGGACAGATCAGAACTTCCGAGCTTCTGACCAACCGATTCCCCTTTGTTGGTGCTCTTTCGTGCTCTCGTCCCGGTGGTGCAGAAATCAGGGACCGGAGAGGGGATTTTTCTTCACACAAGTTACATATGATGACTTATTCTCCCTATTTATAATTACATTCAACACACTGTATCACGCCTTTCCCTGGTATTAACAGCCTTTGTGATTTTTTAATATTGCCTTCCTTACAAGTGGTATGGAAGGCAATATCAAAAGTTAAAAACTGATTGGATATGGTGATTATATTTTTTGATATTCTCCTGATGAGGCTTTTTTCACAGTCAAATCAGCAAGATCACAAAAGACTGTTAATACCAGGGAAAGTGAAGTATCATGTAAAACCAATCGTGAAAGTGTGGCCAAAGTATTTATTCGAGGTACTGGTGGTCCGCCATTTTGATACTTGCAACGGTGTTGGTCCCACATATCGATCGGGTGGTTATGTCTACCTGTATTTGTAGTTTATAGCCGTATAAAAAAAACTGCGCACAAGCAACTGGCCCTAGAACTTCGTGTTGTTGTACTGTATGCAAAATTATTTCCACTTTTCAGGCTTTAAAAGACATACCATTCAACAATAATCTCTGCAATGACGATTCAATGAACACTGCAAATAAATCCATCTAAGGCACGATCGAGCCTTGTATAGATTCCAGCTAGATGGGGAAGCCGATAACAGGCTAAGATACAATGCGAAACACTGACGGATATAGTTCAGACAGCTTGGCTTTTGTTAGTGGTTAGGTGGCTTTCGAAATTTCTCTACTTCAGTTAGAATTTGGTTTGCTCGCCTCGGATTCCCAAATATTTAGCGCCAGCGACTGTTAGATTCAAACGAATGAGCAGAACAGGAATAATACCTATGCATAGACATTTGGAAAGATTAAATGGATTACAGGAAAGTCATGACAGTACTTTGCTTTAACAAGGCTGCGAACCAGGTTGCATATAGGGCCACTTCCAAAAGCACTACTGAATGACTCACGAGCGATTTGGATGTCTTCATTGCAAATCAAACACAGTTTGCTCTGTCGGAGAAATATTAAGTCAGCCACATCAATTGAGGCCTAAAACCACCACGTTTCTACTAATCTGTGAGGGAGGGGGGCCTGGAAGAGTGAAGAGTGGATGAGAATTTCGAGACAGGAAATCGTACAGACTCCTTCAGTGGCGAATTAGGACATAATCCACTGTTAACCTATTCATTGTACAGTCCAATTGAATCCGGTTCCAGCGAGCATCCAGAGAGAACCAAATGTTTGGAAGTAATGCGCTTTAACAGTCTGACATTGGATGATTTCCTACCAGAATAATAAAACTTGGGTTATATATATATATATATATATATATCCTCTACGGGCTTGATATTAACCGGTCGCCCAAACCGAAGTAGAATGTTGCCTAAGGGGTCCCTATCCCAGGCCCTTGGCTAAACTGTGTAACCCAAAGACAGCAGGATGATTTGAGGGCTAAACGCCAACGGTTGCAATGCTTAAAAGCAAGCAATAGCGATAGATTACTGGAAAGCAGAAATCTATTATGAGCTTACTTGTGGATCTAGAAGAAAGGTATGTACGTCTGTTAACAGCGATCATAGTGGTTCATCAGAGCTAGCATCCGCAGTTAGTTAATTCGTCTCAGAAGCAGAAACATTACTTTTGGAAATGACATCTTATGCGGACCGTCTGACGGGATCAGCGGGACTGGCCCGTCTTTGCGTGAACTTTTTAGCTCGTTTCACCTTTAGGCTCCTCCCTCCTTGTACTTCTACTCACAAGAACAATTTTATTCCCCAGATTGTTTGTTTACACGTAAATCGTGAATTGGTAATAGTTGGCCCTAGAACTCACTTCTCATTGTAATAAAGTGCATTTTTATTCTCCTTCCTTATTGTTTTGTCAACCAGCTAATTTTTTTCGAATACTTAGTGATCTGTTTGAATTCTCCTAGGTGTTCGTCATGCGTGTTGTTTGTTCCAGTTGAAAATGCACCCATATCCGGGTGCATAGAAGCAGTTTGACTGGACTTGATTTACACTATCAATTTCCTCGGTATGGCCCATTGTTTTCGTTTTCTTCCTCAAAAAGCCCGGATGTCTTGCTTCTGTAGTTGTATACGCGATGGCTATGGTACGCTCTGCCAGTTGGTTTGACTTCCCACAATAATATGGAATTGTTTGTAATTCGCAAATTATCCATGTCGCTTTAAAAACATTTCTTTAGTATTGCTAATGGGAAATGAAATGCGACCATTGCGGAAGGGGGTAGTTTCCATGACTTGCTGAATGTTCATACTGCGTCAACTGAATGTTCCTTTGGTTCTCGACGGTGTAAAACCAGTGACCGTTGCAATGCATTGAGACTATTGGCGTGATTTTGATTTTCGAATTTAGTCCCTTCAAACCACTTCCTCTGCTAAGCAGTGTTTAACTACGCCAGACATCATATTTCTGCTCCCTTCTTAATTGCGATTCACATGCTGTCCTCACTTTAGGTCTTATGGGCCGAACAACAGGTGGTGAAAACCCGAGTCAAGCGAGATGTTCATATACCCGTGAACGACCCACACTGGCCTCACATGTGGTATCTGGTATGTTTCAACCATACGGACCCTATTTTTTCTTTTCATTTTTCTCGTCGTTGCTCATCGCATCAATCTGTTGAATTCTTGCCTGTTAACACGGACACTCTACTTTGAATTAATGTTTTTACTATTGGTAATGCAGCAGCACTTCTGTTGATCATTTTGGTGGTCTTTTTATCCTTTCTTTATTTTCGCCAGCTTTGGTCTACCCTAGGCAATTTTCTGGAATGTGAAGAAACTTCCCATGGAAGCTGCCTCCCGTGAAATACGATCGTCCTAATTGTCAGTCCGCACAATGATTAGCCATTGTCCATCATATATCAAGGGAAGAAATAGAAACACTATAGAGTTCATCACAAATTGTAACCTTTTCGTTTTCTTCGTTCAGCACAAACACTGCTGAGTGAGTGATGCACTGCCCAAACCGAATTAGGGATTGTCCTACAGGGCTCCACTCCTAGTCTTTGATAAGGATCACATATCTCCAAACCAAAAGGACGAATGAAGTTGTTCGGAACCTGTCGGGAGCCCATGGCCAGTGTCCCAGTTTACTTGCGTTTTGACCAGTTCAAACCGGGTATCCAACGTTTATCGGGTTTCTTGTAGAGACGGTGGCCAGGAAGCAAGGTTCTTACACCTTTGTTAGAGTACAATGTCTTGACAGGAGATAAGATGTATATCCATGTATTTACACTCAAGAATAATGTTAATCGCGGATTGTTCAAGCTTTGTTGATGTAGAAGAATTGGTGCTCTTCGAGGTCGCTTATGGAGCTTATCTGTTTCGTTCGCAAATAATACAACGTTATAGTGGTGGTTGTGTTGGTGAATTGCTTCCCGTCCTGTTTTCCTGTTGCAGTCATGTTTTATTTGGCACATCACGCTGTATTTGCTGTACACGGTGGCCATCTGTCTTTGCTACATCAGAAGTTGTATTTGCACACATTCGTCTTTCAATTACACGGGTTTTCTTTGGCAGCTCCCATATATCCAGTTTTACTGATTTCCACCTTTGTGATAGTTGACCTACTTTCAGTAATCTAAATCAGGAAATCGTTGTCAGTTTGGTTCTTAGTTTACAGAATTTTCGTCGCCAGTCGATATGGTGTTGTTGCTCCCGAGTTAACCGCATGTTACCACCTGTCATTGGTGCCCAGTCATCTCGACGAACCTTCGTTACTATGTAATTCAGAAACGCCTTGTTTTCCTCTCAGTTTGCATTTGAATATCGTTTCGTAATACTTAGACCAAAGGTTAGTCCTTTGGTACTCCTGGTCTAAACGCAATCGTCTACACGTGGGATGTTCTGGTGAGAGGGGTTGATGTCGAAGACCATATCTTTCGTGTCTCATACGAGTTAGATCCAGTTATCATAAAAATCGGCATCATCCAGAATTCGTTCAGATTTATGGCCTGGAAAATGTTCCTCTTTCATATGAGTATTTTCAATATCCGCCGACGAGGTTAGGACTTAGTGGAATCAGAAACAAACTAGTTGATCTGGTGATAGTTTGTCGGTGGTTTGGGATAACGCGCTCCGACAGGTCCAAGCACGGATTTCCGCTTCTCTTATTGTAGATATTTGACTTCACCTTGACCTCATCCGCTGTCTAGTTCTACCGTTAGACTGTTTCATGCATCACGATCTCACATATATGCTTTGCTCGTTTCTCATGTTTTTTCCTTGTGTACTGGGAGAACTACTTTTGGATCACTGACGTTAATTGCCCTGCTCGAAACAAAATCAACGGACGTAACTGAGGCAATGCAACCAAAGGGACTTATATGGAGCATGTTTGTAGTGACTTTTTCAAGTTGGTCGTAGACGCAGCTGCATCTAATCGGTTCACCGACATATTTTCAAATTTAGCACCGGGAAACCGATAGCATAGGTTTCAAGAATGTTCAACTTCAGGGCTTACAAATAAATCAGTTACTTTCAAAATCTCGGAAAGTGTCGGTTTCTGCCCCCTCATAGCTGAGTACTGCACTTTGTGGAGTTGCAAATTTTACAGGCATGTTTCTCTGTCTCGGTATTTATTTGTGCGTGTGCCTTTCATGCAGACCGCGTAGTCCCAGTTTCTTCCCTTCTCACTTTTCTCACGGTGTTCTTGTCCAAACCACGGTTTTACGTAGTTCCCGTTTCAGATAACTTTTACGTAAATGGCTAAATTCAATACCGAACATTGTTTGTTTAATTTGTATGACATTCGGTTCTGATTCATACATGGCTTTGTCTCGTACCTTTCCGTCGAGTTGTTTCTGATGTGCGCGTAAAAAGGTAATTTTCAGCTATGCGGGGTCGGACATTCGTTTTTTGTTTGTGTATGTGCGTGCGTACACCTGTACTCATTTTTGCCGAAGTCTACGGTTTCGTACTCGGTTTACATTCCGTGGCACGTGTAGACGTCGACCAGAACCTTGATGGTATGGGCTTCTCGAACTGCATGAATTTCAAACGAGATCTAGGTCATTGTTTACCGATTCTCGCAAGTTTGTTTCAGTTTATGAAATCGAAATTGATCTTGTAGATAACCGGTTTCAATGTTGTACGTAATGGGGGACGAATGATGTTATTTGTTTCTGTTCTTTTGTAAATGCTTCTGGAAGCATCATATTTTTCCGAAATGTTGACCTTGTATGTGCCTCAAATAAACACTGCAAACGTTGCAAACGTTCAAAGTATCCCTTATTTGTTTGTTATTGAAGTAAACAGTGACCAACACTGCATCTGTTGAATGTTGTTGATGAATCTGACTAATACAACATTGGTCTAACTCACACAGTCCGTATTTTCAGTCACCCAGATAAGAAGCCCTTGGAAATCTTTCTGTCATCACGTACCACACGAAGTCGCGTGGTTTGCAACTTTCATGGACTCATACCTTTAGATTGACGAAACCATGAATATTGGAATTGACCAGCATCGTAGGTTGAAATAATGACGAAGTATTTACATGGATGCAGTGGATAACCTATTTTAGTGGTAAAAATGCTGTGACATTATGTATATATAAATGTATGGATGTTGTATTGTAAAGTAATATTACTACTTGCGCTGGTGTTAGATATAGAATATTGTGTCTTAGAACTCAGTTAGTCGAACGATCATTGAATTTGACTAGATTGAGATGTTTAGGGCACGTGTTACGCACGCTCTCAGACTGACTCCCCAGGGATATACTTTCTGCGAGGCAGGTAATGATTGGGCAGTGGGTAAGAGTACTTAGCCCATGACAGAAATGGCATGAATACTTTAACCAGTAGGCTCTCCCAAGTAGGCCAAGTTAGATTACCGGGTTCAGATTCGCAAAATCCCTCTCTCCAGTATGTTGGTTTGATACTAGGCGATTTGTCCGAAATATTTCTGCTTCTTTGCTGTCCTGTCTTTGGATTTTATGATTCCTTTTACTATTATTTGATCCTACGAAGTGCCTATCAAAACCAAATTATGGGCGTGCAAAGTTGATGGTTAAGTGAACTGAAGTGAGTTAATGTATGTGTGTTCGTTTACCATGTTCGAAAAAGTTCGGTCGAAATGCATTATTTTAGCACAATTTCGCGACGAATTTGGTGTGAACAGCAAGTCTAAAAAGTTAACTGGATGTCATTAGGTGGCTTTTCGTTTGTTTGTTGTCAGATTGATCTGTCATACTTTGAGGATTGTCCATTGCACCTATCCGGTGTAGTATCAAAATGAAGGTTTTACGGTCGGTAAAATGTTTCAGCCGAAACTATCGACAAAGGCTTTGTAACTGTAGTTGGATTTCATAGGAGTTAGAAGCATAAACGAGCAGCAATTTAAAAGATATTTATTAGTCCTTCTGCCTTCTTTTTAAATTTAGTGTGTGCGTAAAAATGGTTTCGAAAGGAATCACCTCAAACGAGGTCAGTCGCTTCATTTATGTTCGGATATCGCTCATCTCTGTCATCCTTTAGGTCTTTTATCCGTCGCAGACGTACTCACTTCTTTACACCTGAATTTTTCATGCAGTCGTAATCACAATATCCGTTTTCCATTGTGTTCGCAATGTTACACATTCTTTTTTTCATTTTTCACCTCGTAGTCTTGCTCACCCATATTAGTCGGGTCGAGCGAAAGCCAATTTTAACATGCATTGTTGGTTCTCACGAACGTGTCAGAACCTTCGAGTTCTCATCAGGTGCTGACGGTAGAGTGACGCTGGCCCCTTATGGGATATGTGCCTATATAGTACAGAGAACCCAACCAACCACACCGCGTTTTTCAGCAATTCCTTTAGAACAGCGGAATTCAATGGTCTCATGAATCGACCAATTACTACCCCTAGATTTAACGCAGGATCGAATTAAGTCAAATAATCTTAGGCACTATGCCTCGGTGATGCAAAATGCTGCACTGTAGGCGCAGAAGTAAAATAACAAACAGTTTAGAGAACACGGGGTTTATTGAGTATGATCCAATAAGCTATTCAGACAAATTGCAGATGATGATACATTTGGTTTTCTACAGTTCGTCCAGAATGTCAGTACTCAGCTCACATATTGCACTGAAGGGTCATTAAATGAACTCATACGCTTTGTTTACTACACTCCATGCATTCTCAATAGGTCCAAGTTTGGACTGCGAGTCAGCCTGTCCAAGGTTCTGATGTGCCCGTGTTCTAATCACATTTTAGTGAGATCAGCAGTGTTGTTTTGGTGCATGATCATACAGCGTATTGGGGTTTCCGTGTCCACCGGAGGAGGTAAATCATTTAATATCCTATTTCTAGGATGACTTATAGGAGTTTTCTATTCATAGAAACGGCACTCGAAATCATAACGGAGTCATCCCCCAAAGACCGGACGACCGATATTCAACTGATTCGTTCGAGCGTCTTGTCGGTAGTGCACGATTCGTTACCATATCTCTTCATAAATTTTCCCGTCACATTTGATTTCTAGACCATTGTTCCCCCTTGCGATCAATCATCCAGGACGCCAGTCTCGTTTCCCCATACCACAGATATAATATACCTTGTAGCACATGAAGTATACATCATATGCTAATATTTTGGTACGAAGATCTCTGTAGATTCGGCGCCCATGCATGTCAGTTAAGATTGGTGGGCACAAGTGTTCTTCCGGTCTGGTCCGATAATTTCCTTCATATTTTGCAATTTATTTTCAGCTAGTACGAAGTTTGGTCGTCCGGAAAGATGCGAGTAAACCGCTTGGATCGGAAATTCTCCATGAGCTTTTGGATGAGAGTCCTTCATTTTTCTTACCAAAAAGTCTCGCAATTTACATCGTTTTTCTATTTTGGTAGATGGCATATCACTGATTTTGATTAAGTTCACGGGCAGTGCCAATACCGTCTGATAACAAACGAATAGTCATGAATGGATATTTATTATGAATTATCTGCGGGAAATGTGGAGGCGTTCTCACTGACTTTCTTGATTCTTACTACTTACCTCCATTGGGGCTGGTAGGATTTTGCACCTGTGATATATTATTTGGGATCATTCGTTTCGCCTCCATTTTTCAAATTTGCCGCTTCAATCAGTATCGTTTTTCATGGACTCAACCGTACACCAAATTTCCTTATCCGGATTCACTTGGTTCCGTTGGAGTTGTTTTTGCGGATCTCCCAGTGCTTCACTTTCCATCAAAAATTTCGCGATTTGGTATGCGTGATTTTATATTGCAGTTTGCCTATTTCAACACTAAACCGTTTATTATGAATTTCGCTTGCGCATCATGAAATTTAGGTGGCTATTTGTTGATCTGTAAAGCTTTTACTTTTCAATTCACCATTCATTGACATTCTTACCCCCATACTGTTTACGCATTCGGAAGCGGAATTTTCGTAATTTGTTATCGATACTCGGGCGAAGTTGAACGTGCGCGTTACTTGAGGTAACAGCGTGCTGAGTGTTGCACACCAGGAACCATATTTCAATGTTTTAAGGTGTTGATATGATGCGAGGAGGGAGGATAGTGGAGTCATGTTCCAGGAGTGTATCGTGGCGAACATAGAGGCGGCATTCTCAAAGACCTTGTGCTATTGATCTGTGTGGTTGTACGCTTTTTTCTGTGAACGCGAACGCATACGTGGAGCGATGTTCAAGCTTTTCTTGGATACTTTAGCCATGGAAACAAAACAAAGAACGGTGGAAAATGGCTATCAATTTTGTCGATCCGTTACATTTTCGCCTTGTTCGTGTAACTTCTGTCACACTTACAGGAGGTGGTTGCAAAATTCCCGAGTGTTTTCTCTTCGTTGGTTTTCTTGTCCAAATAGAATTAATTTCAGTCCACGCAAAATGTTTTCCCATTCTAATCTGATGTGTGTCCAATTTCGTCACAGAACCGCGGGGGATCCGGTGGTCTGGATATGAATGTTCGTTCGGCTTGGGCTCGGGGTTATGCCGGTCAAGATGTGGTTGTTACAATACTGGACGATGGTCTCGAGACTGATCATCCTGATTTGAAGGAGAATTATGTGAGTTCGCCAGATTTGTCGGAGTCTCGCTTGTTTTCTCGCTCGGCCGCCCCGCCTCTCCGTTTACAATCTGCGGTTTGTTTTCGGAGTTTTCACCATTCGATAAAGCGGCAAGTGGGAGCTTACATACACAGATTATACTGTCGAAAACTGTTTTTTCGTTTTGACCGAAAGAATCCCCACATTTATTCATCATATCCCAAGGACGGACTCATTAGTTTAGTCCACAGTCCACCCGTTTTCCTCGCCAATGGCTAAGGCTGTGGTCAGTTGAACGTCGGATATCCCAGCTGGACAGCTTTTATGGTTTTCCGCTTGCGAAACGAAATCAATGGCTTTTGAGGTTACGACTTCGGCCGGGCGAGTTAGAACGCTCGCTTTGCGCTTGATTACTGCAATATCTAGCTCTGTGTTTGTGTGCCCTAAGTATAACGAGTGGATATTCACAGCAAATGGTGGAATGTGAATGAATTTTAGCTCATCTGGGCCACTGGGATCACTCGAGTGAATCGAAACTTCCAGTCACAAAGATGTTATGTAATTTTAGACTTGTGGTCCATGAGAACTTGAATATCCTAATATAAAGTAAACGATAAATAAGTAGAGTTTGATATTTAGAGGTGGAGCGAGGATCAAGGTGTGCTGTAGAACGGAATATTTACTTATGTATTCAACAGTTCATGTCTATTCGTCCGTGGATTTACCATACGTCTACAAAAACAAATTCACCCTTTAATTCGGGTTAGGCATGATCTGACTTGAATCAGAGGACTTCTCTGTCTCTTTTCATCGGCTCTCGGTAGTAGCGTGTCATTAACTACCAAGCAGTTCGAAGTCGGGTTGACTTGACGATGGCCTCCTGATATCCCCACTGCCGGTGGAAATCGTTTACTCTGTTATTCAGTCGTATTGTTTTTGTTTACACCATGCGTACTTATCCGCTAATGCAGTTGGTGATTCAATTCTAGGAAGAAGGACCAACCCTATTACTGCGTTTCATCCAAGCTGCATGTGCGATTACCACACTGACTCAGGGTCTGTGCGCTTTTGTTTTGCGGGCGAAGGGTTTACGACATCCGTTCTTTCTCGCTCGTTTAGTCGCTCTTTTATCTTGGCTCATCGGAGCCCATCGTAAGCCGACTGGAATAGGTAATGATGAGTGAATTACCTTGCATTTCTTCTCCTATGAGAATCGAAAAAACCGCATTCAGATGACCTTTATCTAATTGAACTATGGCAATTACGGCCACTGGATCCCGGTTGGACCAGTGAACATCCTTTATTGGCTAATCTCTAGTGTACAACTCGATCTCAATCGATGAGAATTGTTTAAGATCAGATCCGGTCAATTTCCTAAGGATTCGTTTTCATTGAGTGTTTTCGTGTTGCAACTACTTTTTATTAGTTTTCTGCCATAGTCCTATGCCAGTTGCACGATTTACCATAAAAATCCATCGGAAGCTAACTCAGCTCACTTCCAGTCAGCTCCTAATGTGTAGCTAGGATTGGTCACTGAGTTATAGAATACTACGTCTACTACAGCTAAGTTGGTGACCGTTACAAAACGGCGGTTCGTTTGGAGCGAAACGTTTGTTCTCATCATGCAACAATCCCAGACGTACGCGATAATGCGTTAAATTCACACTAACTTGTCATATTTTTCCCTTCTCGCGTACATATGGTTATTGTTGCAATGTATCCTTCGGCGGCGTGTTAGGTCACTGTTGTCTGATAACTGACAGTTTACGCCCATTTCTTTCATTAGTTACAAGGAATTCAACTGTTTACTAGAGGTCCTAGTTGATTGACATTTTTCCGCTACAAACTGATCCTCGTCTTGCGCGTATGGATTTACCATCTCATTTTACCAGTCAGTTTTTTATGGCTTCACATTTTTAACGAAGTATTTGGCCTCTAAATGCAGTTGGTTCCAGGAACATTCCAAATCATGTTTCTGTTAAACAGTGTTAATGATTGTTTGTTTTTCGGAGATCTCTCATCTCTGGTATTGCTTTCTCGATTGAAGGCATGCATATATGATAGTTATTGTTTTATTTATCTGAAAATCTTACTGGCTGGCTTCCCAATTTTAATGTCTCTGTTTGATATGCATTAATGTATAACAATTCTGATTCAGATTGGCGGCAGAGTCACACAGCATACACAATAATGGTTCAGGACCTATTTTGATCAATCATTTCTTGTTCATCCTATTTCTGGATTCCGAAAATGAAATTCGTGGAATTTTTTGCGATATGGCTTTGTGTGTTTGGTGAGTTGCGCAGATTATGACACCGATTGACAAAGTCAGCTTATCGATGGTTGATCAGCTATCTTGTGAGGTATGCTAAGTACTCCGGCGAGATTTATCTTTAGAAAGTCTGACTGAATGATATTTTAGTAGAGAAATTTTCGTTATTTATTGCTGCGCATTCGCTGTTGTTGTCCTTTTCACCCTCTTGTTACGGCGTTTTCTGTTAGTTATAAGTACTAACTGAACTTTTATTGTTTCTCTTTTTGTGAGATTGCTGTTTTGGTTGATTTTCTCATCGTAACTTCCCGTTTGATATTTCACCAATAAACGGTTTCATTTTGATTATATTTTCCTGCGCTGATTTAACGTCTAGCTGCATATCTCACAGTGTTTTGTTTCTTCGGTAGTAGAATGCCAGTCGATTTTGGTTTTTTCCGATGACTTCCTATTCCAATCCAAACTGCTCTTGTGAATCGTTGCTGAACAGTGCCACAGGAGTTTGCATAACTCGTTTATGCGCATGTGTGTTTATGTGTATACATGCCTTTCCGTACTCAAACGATGTTAATTTGAGGTGGTAAATAACTCAGTGAAACCAACTATCTTGGACTCCTAGTTGTGCACTTCATTATGCATGTTGCACGGAAGCAAATTTCTCGGTCTGGTTGCTCCTAATCAGGATGCTTCTCCGTTCGTGGCTGGGTTCTTTAATTCATGCTCTGCTCGGATACAACAACCGTGAGCTACCACTACTTGTGGTCATGTGACGAAAATAATGCGAGTATTACTGAATGCGGATTATAGTGTTGATCAGGAAAAACTTTCCCAGCTTTGAGTTCGTGAGTTCCCGCCTATTTATAAGCATAATAACCAACACAACCGGATTCGTACCACGGATTTAACAAAACGCACTTTTTGTGAATTGACTGGTGGTTGTGTTGATTCCCCAATTCCCTCGTCATTATCCACTATGTTGCGTGACCCTTCTCCCCGTTCACACTCATTACCCGCTTGTGTACATTTGTTTCTTTGTTTGTTGTTAACAGGATCCATTTGCCTCGTACGATGTCAACGGGAATGATGATAATCCGGAACCTCGTTATCACGACAAAGTGACTGCATCGAAGTGAGTTTTTTCACTGGTTTTGTCTTTTGATGTTTATTTTTGTCCGACGTGCGCCGAATCTCGTCACCGCTCCAGTCAGCTCCAGACGCATCTATCAGTAACAGGTTAAAGTAAAATTAATCAACTAACTGTTTTTGTCCCAATTTTGCACATCCAAGTTATCAAAATAGTCCCTTATTCTTCCAGATCGTAGTGTCCTAATGCGAAAACTGTTGGGTCCTGGGGCACTAAAACCGTCCATCACCAATATCTAAACCTGAACAATGTTCAGAAACAACTACTCTCGTTTGTTTTTGGTTCCGTTGTCTTCAGATGGCATTCATGCTTAGGATAATACAGGGCAGTTTAATCTGTCTGATCGAAACGCGCTTCGGGTTAATCCGACAGAAACAGTGCGCTGTATCGATTAAATAACGTCCTTGAGAAAAGTTACCGTCGATAAGCAAAATCTCGTATTTTCTCACTTTGCATAAGGCGGATGAAATTTCCAACTGAAATTTATATGACGAGTGAAATTTTGGGTTATTCTAGAGAGGAGTATGAATGCAGGTTTCGGATAATATGCTGAATGGACGTGTGTGCTTGTGTGACTCAATCGTGCGCTGAGGTTCCCAGTCCCGGTTCACACCCTGTGAGCGCCGTGATGAGCCCGGGTACATCAGTCGAAACAGCTATCAGGAGGGAGAAATCACTAGCTGTTTCCTTGGTTAGTTTACCATGGGGTCTGCTCATCTCAGAATCGACTTTTCTCAATATTGCATTCACACTGCTTTTCTAGTTCAATAGGACCCATTCTCCCAACGATATCGTTTTGACAAATTAGGTCGAACATTCAGTCTACAACTCGGATGTCACTATCACAATTGTCTTCCATCTCGAACAATGCTAGCCTTTTACGTTGATGACCGACGGATTCTTTGTCACGTGGTTCTACGAAATATCGGCTGCTTACTTCATATTTCCTCTACCCAAGTGTTTGTTTCCAAATCGATCTTATTTCCAGTTTTCCCCATTCGTTTTCTACTTTTCAACTCAGGATATTCCTCATATCACGTAATTAATGTTGGACATGTGTTCTCTCTCAGGGATGCTGAATAAAGTTAACCGTTTTGTAAGTGGAAACTAATGTACAGTTCGTCGTGGGACTAGTGTCCATCCAATTGGTCGTAGTTTTCACCGGCTGCTGTTTTTTAATAAGTTTGTCCCATTATGCAGCCGTTCTTATCGTCTAGAGTGTGACATTCCTAAAAAGTTTTTTGCTTATTATTTAACTGGGATGCTCCAACGTAATGTTGGTCTCAGTTAAGTTGACTTGTGGTACCTGATACGACTGTCCTGACCATGAACACTGTTTGCCTCATCTTGTTCTGCCCATCAGTGCAATGGAACGGTTGTTTTTTCGATCATTCTTGTGTTAATGAGATCCACGAATGTGAGAAATAGGTACTGTTCTGGTTTAATCTGTTTGTCGCATTTTATTGGTAGTATTTTTCATTTCAGTGAAGTTTGTTATCCGTTGTCACTCATCGGTAGGCCTTGGATATGTGCGCACATCCACCGTTACTGGGGGCATCATTTCGACAGGTCCTATCGGAATTTGCAGATGGACAGATAGACATCTTTTTTTCAGTTCTTTCTGCATCTGTTAGACGCCGTTTTTGTTACACCACCGTAATCATATTGTTCAAAAGAACTAAAAAATGTGGTATTCACTTTAATTAATTCGTTGATCGTAGTGGTCCCATTTTACAAGTGCATTCACGTACGGCTGCAACCATTTCCACTCGCTTTCTTGTCAACTTAAGTTGCTGAACTGAGTGGCAGTTGCGCACACCCCTTTGATCTTCAGCTTCGGGCACCCCATTTCGGGGTAACCCGTAGCTATTAGTTTGTTTGTTTTCGAGGTAAGCCAGTCACTCCTATTTTGCTTAATTTGCATTTCCCATTTTCCGTCCTCACATTCGCACCGAACGAACCATTCGTTGCATCTGCATCCTTTCTCGCTCTTATACCGTCCTCACACCGCTGCCTCGTAAACTGTTTACCGCTTGCATCGGCATTATCAGCTTCTTTTCATCACGTGACCCGGTAAAATTCGAATAAGTTAACGTACTTTTGATTGACCTCGGTGGAACAATTATCATCCGATCGTTTAGGTCGATCGGAGTGATGCCGTCGAGCGATAAAGATGTGCAAGTGGAAGCCTCTTTTGTCAACTCGTAACTAATTTTCTTCTGTATTGACAACTCGTTACGTTTTTCTCGCGGGTGTTGTTCACATTATTCCTTGCGAATGGAGTGATGTTTCCTGATTGTCCTGATTATTTGTGCACTTTTCGACATTCAGAATTTCAAAAGGGTCTTTTCCATCTCAGTTCTCACCCCGACGGTTACCGTAGAGGTAATAAGCTACACACGCACTACAATTGTCTCGTGTCATTTGATTAAGCCAGTCGGAACTGTCGGCCGATGCATATCCGGCCTAGTTTTAATCAAGTTCTACTGTCCCTCTCTGATCGTCGTTGACCGTCATCAATCTTGGTTTCGTGCGTGCAAATTCTTTGCTCATGACCGACGTGCGAGTGAACTTTGTTGCCAAAGGTTTCCCCGCGAACTCCGGATAGTCCCTGAAAAACACGGTGCATTTTCATCTGGGACATTCTCGGTTCGACATGCACCTCCCGTTAAAATAGTTATCATTATTTGCGACGGTTGATTCCCCGTGTGCTCACGGCTTTATGTCATCTCAGTGGAGTTCTTATGACAGAGAAAATTACAATTCCATTGCATCAGTAGCTGTAGGTTCAGGTCTTCCTAAAAATCTACTGGTATCGCGCGCAGATTATGCAATCCCCTCGTAGGAAAACAGCGCACGGCCCTGAAATCCATTTGGACGTATGTATGCTGGCTTTGGCGTTCTGGTGACATTTAGAAGTCCACATACTGCCCACTATCAACCTGTTAGTCTTAAGGTTATCTATATATTCTTTCGAATCTCACCGTGCGTCAACTCTCAGTGGTTGTCCCTCGTCAAAATTCATATTAGTTTCGTTACAAGACCTCTTCACCGGAATTTGTGATTGAGATATGCGTGAGCCGCCAGTGTCATTGGGTGATAAAAATAAGGACATTTCTAGGGGTGGTCACTAATTTTACTGGGATTCAGTTGCTCCAGCTTTTCGCCTGATCACTATCGCGGTTGATTCATGTATCCGTGACCGAATTATTCAGCGAACAATGGGCGGTGCCGCATTAATCACACCTTTATCCTTTATTCACCAATAGTCGTCATGGTACCCGATGTGCAGGTGAAGTGGCTGCAGTAGCAAATAATAGTCTCTGTGGCCTCGGTATTGCCTACCGTGCCCGGATAGGAGGTGTTCGCATGCTGGATGGAGACGTATCGGACGCAATGGAGTCACGTTCTCTTGGCCACCAGTTGCAACATATCGATGTTTACTCCGCCTCATGGGGTCCCGAGGATGATGGAAAAACGGTCGATGGACCGGGACGTTTGGCACAGCTGGCATTTCGTAATGGGATCCAAATGGTGAGTTATTTATTCTTTTGCTCTTGTCGCAGTTGCCGTTGTGGTTTACGATTTAGGTTATCTTAATCTCCAACACGATGCGGATGAGGATGATCTCGTTGCGGACAGTTCAACTCAGTTCACTTTAGTTCAGTTCATTATAGCACAATTCTTACGTAGATGCTTCCTATATAGTTCCCAATAAGGGCTTAACTTGATGCAGAATTGAGTGTTTTCTGACTTACTGATCTTTGGTCATCATAAACGAAAAGTGAATTCAGGTTAGGCCAAGTATCTGGAATGTTCCAAGTTGAGCGGTTGCGTATGAATGCCAGCGTAGTTAAGACTGGTTAGGCCATCTCGCTAACCCCTAGGACTCTCCAGTTGTATAGTTCGGTTCGGTGATCTTGACCTTGACCTCAGTTATTTAATGTCACAGGTATATTGGTTCCGTAGTCAGTCTAAAATAATTATCACGGTCACTACTCATTTATCAGCTACCTCTTTGATAAATGTTTTCTGAAGTATCCCGTTATTTAGTCTATGATTCTCTTGAGGTGCCAAAATGCCTCGTCTAATCTGTATGCAATACATGTGGACGTAAATAAACTGATTACAAGTCGGGATATTATAACACCACGTGCTTTGCTGGGTAACACGGCAATCGGCAATTTAACACTGATTCAGTCTGTAGAACTAAACTCTGTATGCTACTAGCTTTCTGCAAAAAAAGGTGCATGGCTATTCCTACTCTGTTATTGCCTTTCAACTTTCAAATATATGTGTGTGAACAAAATGCAGATGTTTCTTTCGTACTTCGATTTTAATTTTGCGAATGCATGTCCTTGCCGGGTAACTTTTAGTGCATCTTAAGATTGTGCAAAATTATTTAATCCAAGCTTGCATTTTTCCTGACGGGAAGTCGGTTTGATGAATGATCTTGTTTTGTCAATTGACTTATTCTGGTCAATTTTGAAAACTGTGTGGTAGTTATTTCAAATGGCGAATTGCCGTCAGCATATCACTACGGTCATGGTGTGAATCGGCATTCCCCGGATTTTTAGTCCTCACAGTTCGTTGCTCAGTCGTTTGAATCACGTTGAGCATCGTATTTTTATGCACTTGACTCACTGGTTACATCTTAAAGCTTCATTTTGTCCGACGAACGATTTCGTTATGGTCACACCATGGTTCATCTCTTTCCTCCACGGATTTGAAAAGCGAGAAAGTGTAGTTCTTTCTTAGTTTTTCTATTCAACTATTGTTATCTGTCGTGGTGCTGAGATCCGTCAGATTTTTGACAGATTGTGCGTGCGATTATAGCTTACTTGTGTGCCCTCTGACAACAGTTCCGTTTCGCTTAGCAGTGACACTTCGTGTCCTACGGGGAGGCGAACCTCCACTTGTTCACTAACGTGTGATTCCAACTGGTAGCAGTTATTTATTTCCTCATTGACTTTTACGCCACCAAAAAACCAAATAAACGTCCGTTTTTTGTGGTGATCGTAAATGGAAGAATAATTTACCATCCATTTCACAATATCCTCTACTAAATTCTTTGGCCTACGTTGCGTAATCTAATGACCGAACATGAATTATGTCCTGGTAATAATTTGGCTGACCGTCTGTGAAGTGAAACAATTTTTGACAACCGTTTTGCTGACGATCAGTAATTTCTTGTGCATGCAACGTGCTTTTTCCAACGGCTTGGCTCTGCGCATAAATGCTTTTTGTGAACGACATAGGATGTGGATCCGAGATGCGTAAGGGGCGTTTTTTTTACATCGGTTGCTGGACTGGGTAGATGCCTTTGGTGAAGTAGACACGTTTTGCTGCCTGGACCGTCATATCTCATCGGGTGGTTTTCATCCCTGCACCATTGGTGTGGTCTACGTTTGTGTATCATTAATTGAGTGTGCACTGAAACGGTCTGATAGCTCCGACTGTGTGGCTCGGATAGTTACCGATATAAACATAAAATGCGCAGTGATTGTCACTGGTCGCAGAAACCTCCTTGCAGCACATCTTTAGTACAGTCACCTTCCATAGGCCCGCAATCCCGGTCCTAATCTGAAAGTATCACTCGATTCAACTGCCGGTACAATTGTCCAGTGGTGCCTTTCACTAAAGAGTGCTCTAGAAAAATAGCTTTATCTTTTTCAATCATTGCACAAGTTTAATGAGGGAAACGAGTAATTTGATTTCTTTGCGGTATCACATGTTATTGACTGCATTAAACCGGTGATGCTGAGACTAGGCGTCCTCTGTTTGAATGTATTGTACACTTCCTTCCTCCATATGATACAAAAATGGACGATAGTGGCGAAATGTTACATAAATTTTGACTTAGGGATTTACCATAGTAGCCTGCGTCAGAATTTTCCACTGAGTTTCACCGGATGCTTTGAGTCATGACTGAATGCTACATATTTGCATTAAGACCCTCTTCGTCCCCGAAATTCTTCTATTTCTTTTCTGCCTGGTTGCTCGTTGTTATGACTCCATTAGTCTCTGATGGACTATGGTAAAAGTTGATTGTAATGACTGAACGGAATTGATATGAGTTATGTGCATAAGAGTGCCAGGATGAACTGCTTCCGAATCACTATATGGTTCCTACGTCAGCGCATCCGTGGACAGTCCTCATTATTGGAATGAAGTTATGTTTCTTAATTGTGCCGTTGGCATTTTCAGTAGAATATTTTTCTTGTCTATCTCCTGATGGGTTGTCGGTCCTAACACACCACGTTACTTTCGTTTGTGAGCGACTGTTTTTGGTGAGAAAAACAAGATGCAACTTTAGTTTGTCTATCGAATGTTATTTTTTCCTTTCCTAATACAGCACCATTATTTGGGCTCGATTATAAGAACAGTTGCTAGTCCCATTCGCCTCATTTTGTTCTGTTCGATCTGCAAATGCCGTTAGGCCTCAATTTTTTGTGCCACCATCTGTCGGCCTCGTGCGGTTGTTGTTGTTTTATACGAACATTAAAACCATTGAGCTTAGATAATGTTCTGAATGACAACTGAAATTGAAGACATCTAAACAAACAACCCGGTAATGCTGATTACCCGTACGGAAGCGGCTAGCTTTGTGGTGACACGCGCGTTCCAGTTGAGAAGCCCAGGTTCAAACCCTGGGTGTGATAGAAATAATACGCCACTGATGAGCGCGAAACTCGAATCTGGTACTTCCTGATTGTTAGGTTGATCGGATGACCTGAGGGTTTCTACATGAAACGTGGAGTCCTAATACAGCCACTCAAAAATTGAATACATTAATCCCACACACTATTCGTAACTATATATATATATATATATATATATATATATATATATATATATATATATATTTATATATATTATATGTAAACTAACATGAGTCCTCCGGGCAATAAAATTCGGACCGTTGCTCAACGTACTCACAATCAATTTCGCAGACGCAATGATCACTATTCTGCTTTTCAACAGTCGCACTTATAAACATGGAAAATGCGTAAAATGCGTCATCTAGTCACAAGTCATTTTATTCACTAGTGTTAAGATAACGTGGGACCAGACGTCTCTAGCTTTGCTTGTGATGGTACGTAAGGATTATTAAAGTCGTTGGAAAATGCTTCTCTGGGTAATGCGAAATGCCTAAGAGGGTTTCGACTGGTTTGTACAACAAGGTTAGTTTACCTTGTTTACTCCTTCGGCTTTCTCTTATACTCTACTCACACCTGTATACTTCTGCTCCTAGCCTTTTGTGTGAGACTAGCTGTATTTGCTCAGCCTGCACACGTATTTGGAGTCTTGATAATGGGTAACTGACAGGAACTCTGCTTCATTGTTCTTTCTAAAAACGGATTTAGCAGCGACCATTGTTTTATGCAGTGTACTTTCTAAGTCAGTGAGTGCCGCGGGTAAGTATATCTTCGTATTTTCGAACGACACCGGATCGGGAGATGAGTAGTTGTTGAGAAGTATTTTATTTACGAGTACCGTTCAAAGTTTAGCAGATTTGAAAACATGACTAGAATTTTAATTATCGTTATTGCAAGTTTTTTGCTTCCCACAATTCGAACATAAGTACAAGACACTTTCACTTTTCCGTGAACGACACATTCGCATGCGGATTGCTATTTTCAACGTTGCATTATTTTTTCTCTGTTCACTTCACTCATTTGGTATCGTGCATTTGTATCTGCTTCTCTACTTGATTTTCAGGGTCGAGGTGGCCTCGGTTCCATTTTCGTTTGGGCCAGTGGAAATGGGGGTAAAAGTGGTGATAATTGCAACTGTGATGGGTACACTAACAGTATTTACACACTTGGAGTGAGTTCCGCGTCTGAGCATGGTTCAGTTCCATGGTACGCCGAAATGTGTTCGTCCACATTAACCGTGACCTACAGCAGCGGTGGTCATGGTGAACGGGGCGTGGTAAGTGAACGCATTCCCCGTTTTCGAAATCACTGGGGCCTATTTGTGATAGACAATTGGATGGAAATTTCATACCTCCGTGTTCAGCAATCATTTTCTTCATACGTCAACATAGAGACATTCTACTACAAAGATAATTTTGTCCGATTTGTCGTTTTTAATGGGGCCAGCGCGAAATGCGGGTGTTTGATTTTAGATACACACCGACTTGTTTACATCACACTTGGGCTGTTTGTAAATCGAACGAAAAGGGTCAATTTCAAACGAATGAGACATGAAGCACGTTTTTGATGGCACAGACTGACTGCGGACTCAGTGGTGAGCAGTTTATTTTCCAGGTCCGCCGTTGCCAGTTAGATTTGTGACGAAATCGTTCGTCCAGCCGAACAACCGGGACAAGCCGCACTCTCTCGTTCACCTGCACGACATCCGGAAGCCAGATTATTAGACTTATTACGTGATTTAACCACGTACTGGTGCCTAGTGCCTTAGTTACACTAACACTCGTCCTCGACATGGTATTCACTTTTAACTTCCTTTTCTGATTATTTGGTTCTTTTCTCATGCTTCTGCTCGGAACGTAATCTTGAGCTTCAAAATGTGTAGTCAGCCACGGGCTGACGTTTGGCTGGACCGTTTGAGATCATATCAAGAATTATGACAAGACGAGTAACTCTCGGGTGATCACATCACAGCTGGGCCATTCAGATGACGTCCAGTGATTTGCTTCGCATCAGGACCACTTGAGGTCTCCGGGATGTAGGAGTCGAACTGGGAAATGGAGGGAAGCTATGCGACCTAGATTACGTAGACGATGTCGTGTGCCTGTTCGAGTCTGCGGACCATGCACAACGGGCACTAGATAGACTGTCGAGATCGGTTGCTCGGTTCGGCATGTGCTTTGCACCTTCAAAGTGCAAAGTACTGTCACAGGACTGGACGACAGCAGCACGGAACTTGATACTGGATGGAGAGGAGCTGACGATTGTGGACCGTTTCACCTACCTTGGTAGCTGCGTGTCTAACGATGGTAGCTCGGGAGTGGAGGTAATCACGCGTATATCCAAGGCTCGGGCAGCTTACGCTGAACTGAGGCACTTGTGGTGTCGGCCTGATATTTCACTGAAGTTGAAAGGTCGTGTGCACTGTGCTGCAGTGCGTTCAGTTCTGGTGTACGGTTGCGAGACGTGGAGTATGCGTGTGGGCGATGTTTGTCGGTTGGAGGTTTTCGACAACCGATGTTTACGTAGTATGGCTAGGATTAGATGGAGTTACCAGGTGAGTAATATAGAGGTTAGGAATCTGGTATTGGGTGCCACTTCTGAGAATAGCTTGTTTCAGCGTATGAAACTTATTAGACCAAGCTGGTTGGGTCACGTGTTGCGTATGACGAACTCTCGTCCACCATACAGTGCCCTATTTTGTGTTCCTCCCAATGAATGGAAGAAGCCGTGTGGAGGCCAACAGATGACATAGCTACGTGGAATAAGAAAATGTACAACGAATTTAGGCAGAGTAGGTGTCTCACGTCTTCGTGGTTGGGGTCCGAAAGACTCGTCGACTTGCTGGCTGGAGACACTGAAGGATATGACAGTGAACCGTGAACAGTGGCGATCGTGCTGTCGTTTTCTATCGAATCAGAATGATTGAAAACACGTGCGTTTGTACAGTTAGACTGTGTTGCGTGTGTTGGCTGTAGCAGCATCTTATCTTTTCCCACCTGTGTAGGTCCACTCCCTGTTCCCCTTGGATATTCACTCATTTTATATAAACGTGTAACTCTGGGGAAAGGCAGCGGTCACTGAGGTTTGCCTTGCTGTTTAACGCTGAACGATGATGGTGATGACTTGATATTGACGAAGTTTCCTCATTAATTTCGAAAGTTTAGAGGCTCTTGGTTTTTCATCGACCCTTTTCGTAAAGCTCCGAATGGAAGTAGAAGGATTGTCAGAAGTGATTGAGACATTTTTGGTGTAATGACATCCTGCGTCCCGGACGAATAGACCGAAAGTAATCTTCAGTGACTGCTCAGTCGCTAAAACTATCCTTTTTTGGAGTTACCATCGGTTAACTTTAAAGTGAGGCGGTCAGTGGTAATCACTTGGGTTGCCCGTTTGCCACCCCCGGACGTCCGAATCCCAGATCTCCGATGACTAGTGCTAGACGACAATTCGTTGTCCCCGACTGGTTCCCTTAAGCGTATTGGCTATTGGCGCGTCATAAGCTCTACCTGTTTCAGAGATCAACAAAGCTGCGGCTAGCCTCCCGTTGATTATGCCAATTGGTAAGCGGAGCAAAAATGCCGCATGAGAAAGTCGAGTGCTGAGGGACCGAATTAGCCCCACAAAATAGTCAATCAGTGAGTGTTGCTCACCGAAGACCAATGTAAGCTATTTGGTCTTGATTAATAAGCGAATTTTTTGTCTGCATGACGTGGTCTTTCTCACCAGAGTTGGTGGGAATTAGTACTAGCGGGCACGAAATAGAATCGATCAGTTTTTGCAGCCGAAGTAGAGCAGACGTCTCTTCACAATTTCCGAGTTACGAAACAGTTACTGTGTCTGACCTATTGTGAACTGCTGTGATGTCACCGTCAGGATTTCCGGCCTCCTGGTGCTGTGGGATTCGGTAGCTATAAAGCTTACACCTTCCACAACACTCGGTCCGTGCACCTAATGATGCAATCTTATAACCGATACATTAGTGATGATTTTGTGATAGGCTCAGCAGTGATATTTTCGCTTGATTATGCGTACTCGGCCTTCCGTGCGTAACTTAAAATTATGATGGTTATTTACTTCGTGTTGAATGTGTTTCTTCATTTACACATTTCTTTTGTTGTTTATATAACGGTGGTAACTGATCTATTCGATCACTTTTGAACGCCATCGCAGACTAACACAGATGCCGACCACCGTTCGCTGATTGTTTCTGATGATGTACGAGACGGTCGACTTTCTCCGTCTACTTCGTTCTTCCTATAAGCGCAGAGTTCATTTCACGTGGTCATCCTTTTCCCAATAAGTCGCAGACTGGTCCTGCGATTCTTGTAGTGCTATTTGATTTCCATCTCGATTTCACTTTGTCACCAGCGTGGGACAACTTGGGATTTCAACTGATGCTGCAACTACTATTTGTTCGCACTTTTTAGTGTAATTTTGCTTGATTTTTTTTCTCTGGCACAAAATTGAACCATTAGATCGGGTCATCCGCTCTGTCTGTTTGGGCACATTCTCACATATCGTTTGATATAGAAAGGTAACAAGAAAATGTTCCATGGTATACTGATTTCATTCCTCCTTTTCTGTACATTCTGCCTCATGCCATCGGCCAACACAAATTACATAAGTCGGTACTTAGCTCCTGTGTCAGCCCAACCATTTGCATAAGTACACTGAAAGCGGGTAATGTCGGCAACAGTTTGGTAGTGGCTAGTGATCGTCTAGTCGTTGACGTTAGCAGCACGGACGTCTACATGCAAACCAGTCGGATTTGAGATTTTGGAGCCATGGCCGAATAAAGTGGGTTATGGCCCGCCGCATGCCATCACAGTCAAGGTTTATACACTTCCTCGCGTGTATGGTTCATAGTGTACTGGCACACAGTCTCACAAACTTGAGCTATTCATCAAGTGCTTCGACGGAGACGGGGGTCATGTGCAACTGCCGAAATCGGTCTTTGTTTGCATAGGAATTCCGTTTGATAGTTATAATTTCCATTATCTCTGTTTCATCTCTCAAATCAACCTCAGTGCCTGCTTGAACATGTATAGGTTGCTTACCCTAACAACTAATTTTCGGGTGTCGACTGGCTCACCGATGTTCGCATGTGTGCTTGTGTGTATGTCATCTGTTTTGTTATGTAGGATCTCGATGGCCTGTCTACATATATCTTTCACCATTTTCCGATTTGACGAAGTGGAAGGGTACGTATGTGAGCACATCGGGAGGCATTCATTGTTCATACTCTAATTAATTTAGACCATCTGCCTAGTACATTGAAGACTGCCAGTTCGAAGCCGATTTGCGACTACTATCTTTGGATGTGGAAGATTTCAGTGGGTTTCCCGTTGTTTTTGTGTATTACCGTCAATGTATTTCGGCCTGTGAAGATAGGATGATTTCGTCTTCTGTTTCGACCCAATGAGTTTACTCCAATTGCAATTTCACCACAGGGTTTTATAATGAAGCAAACGCTGGCCATCTTCATCAAGTTGTCGCGGGATGAAATCGAATCATTCATAATGCATATGCCCCTGTGAAGATATCTCGCCTGCCATCTAAGGCCGTTTCATGATGACCCTATTTTACTGTCCTTAAGGACTTGTTGTGTGATATTTTAAACGGTCGATTTGTTTTCCGTTGTTGGTAAACATTTTGTGCGCGGCAGCTGGTGTCTCCTTTTCACGGAATGGGCAACTACTCAGATGTTCACTTCCTAATTGACGTTTGACGGTAGGTACTGCTGCGACATTTCAGCTGTTCATGACATCTGTGGGACAAGCCGGGAGGGGGTTGCCGGTTCGATCTTTTCCCGCAACGTCGAATTTTCGGCATAAAAACGCCAGCGCATTTTTCAATGGCTACGGTGTTCTCGTAAATCGAGGGCTGAATGCAGTTGTGCAAGAACCTTGCGCCGTCTTTTAAGAACCGTTGGTTCATTGAAGGGCTTGGGTCCTACACTTTGAAGCGAGACTGTTTATCTATGGTGGAAGGCGGCTGAATCGCAGTGTTTTGTTCTGGAACCACGAAAGATAAATTCGAATGAAAATCAGCACATTGATTAGTTGGGATTTCCAATTTTTCTCTGCTTAAATCTTACTGTCTCAAGTGTTTTTAGTTCCTGGTGAAATAATCCTTTCTTTCTAGTGAATCGTCACTGCTCGTCTGTTCATCGTAGTCTTGCGTTTTCTCTTAATTTGCGCAGCCAGTGTTCTGCGATGGACGATTTTGCACCAGCTACAGACCTGTAACACACTGGCACATGTGTTTGCGCGCATAAATTATTCCACATCTGATTTTCGTTACATAGTCACTACCACCCCACTACAATTTGTTCGTTTGTTCGTCGTCATCCTCTTGCTCTCCCTTTTTGCTTCCGCACAAGCAGATCACCACTGATTTGAATCACACGTGCACCAACAATCACTCAGGTACCTCAGCCAGTGCTCCGCTTGCTGCAGGGATTTGTGCCGTTACACTGTCGGCGAATCCACGATTGACTTGGCGAGATTTACAGTACCTTGTTGTGTATACTGCTCGACCAGACGGTCTATACGCGGACGACTGGCGTGTGAACGGTGTGGGTCGACGTGTATCCCACGCATTCGGGTAAGTCCATCGCGTTCGACAGGGTAAAGTTGCGTTTAGAAATGCGTGAATATCCTAAACGACATTCTTATCGCCTTTGTGTCGTTTATCATCAACCTCCGCAGTGAACTCATTACTAGATAACCATGCAATGCGATAAGACCGGTGGGAAAAACGATATTGCGTACTATCAGCACTTTGGACTCAGTCGTAGTGATAATAACCGTGAGGAGCAGACTCAAACGATTTAGTAATTCACTGGACACTGCTCTAAATTTTCCCCGACCTAGTGGATGCATTGTGCAAGTGAAATATGCCCATTTTCCTGATTATCTGTTTACCAAAGCAGACTGAACAGATGACTTTGATAGCCAATGTAATTAACTGTCCTTGCATTTTATCTTTCCGCACGGTTGTTCGAGAAGTGGCCGAGATTCACTTACCAGTTATCTCTAAATGTCTTGTCCGATCAGCAGATTTTGATTTATAAAACTTATTCCCATTAATTTTTAATTTTATCACGGTTTTCGAATTCTGTTGTGGCGCGATACAGACTTACTGACGTCATCGATTCTTCTCTGTTTGCCTCGTGATTACGCGCGAGCATACATCATTGATAAATATTTGTAATAACTTGTGATCAACTCTCCTCCATACTTTCCTTTCCTGTTCTGGTCATTTTTCCAATTCAGCTTATTGAATTACTTTTATGCGGGACCACATTTCTGTGATCATTCTCAAGTTGTGTGTAACTGCTTCATTGTATGAAGTACACACGAGTAAACTAGCAATCACCTGGCCGTCACTAGGTCACCTGTCGCCGTTTTATGCTTTGTTGCGTTTATCAGACGAGCTCTCTTTCTGCCGACTTTTCAGGTACGGCCTAATGGATGCCGGTGCGATGGTTGATTTGGCTCTGAACTGGACCAACGTGCCTCCACAACGGGTTTGCGAGGCGCAGGCGCCAATCACCGGTGGTCCGGTCTCTGTACGTCCGATGTCTCGTGAGAATTTGGCTTTGACCACTGACGGATGTGCATCGGCTGCTGCGAGAGCAGGTGATCCCTCTCAAAGGGTGGTCTACTTAGAACATGTGCAAGCGAAAGTAAGTATTTTTGTTTCGTTGTCTGAGGCATGCATCACAGCTTCCTCCTCTGCATTCTCCTTCCTGTTTTGTTTGTTGAATTTTCACAGCTTTTACTGTGCAAACTAGGGACTTCTGTTCTATCGTTTTAACTGATTAGATTTTGAATAATTTTCATATTTGTTTGTATGCACGTATTCACTTGTCGTGTTGTTTTTCAGTCAACTCCAATGAAAAGAATGCGTGAACTGTTACAACTCTCCCCAAACAGCTGAAGCGCTGACCTGGTTCCTTGTGACTGTGATTCACGACAAAAAGAAGCACTCGTTTAGCCCACTCTGAAGAAAACTCATTGGCATGAGCACGGTATTGATGTTTTTTAGACGGCGGGAAGTGAACGATTCCGATGGGATTTTTCTAGTTATGGGAATACTTGGGTACCTCGTCGACCTTATTGTACACTGTTCACTAAAAAACCCTTAGGCTCGAGAAAACTGTTTCTGTTTGCGAAACTTTCTGATACCAACATATTTTGTGATTAGAATAGTTGTTCATGTATGTATAGGATCTAGAAGCGTTTGCTCGCTGCTAACCGTCTTATAGTAACCTGCGGCATGTGGCCAATTCATTCATTCATTGACTGGTGTATACTCCCGTAGAGAATGACATTGTCATTCATGATTCACTTCCTTCCTTGAGTAATGAAAACATTAATCTAACTTTCCACATGATCAACTCCTGCTGTTTGCCCATCCAAGCACATCCATGGCTCACCACATGCATAACTTTCGGTTGTTCAATTAATAGAAGTTATTGAATGCATCTTCTTGATCAAAATCTTCATTCGTTAAATGGAACGAGCACTCCAAATGTGGATATGATATATTGTAGTGGAGTACGGACCACAGTGGTCCACGACAATTGATAACTCCAAATCGACCTCAGAATTTTAACATAACCTTTACGCGGTCATCTACTTCCTACGTATCGCCAATGAACCGGCCAGTCGGTCCATCCGCTCACCGTCGGCCTTGAAAGAGCACAATGGTTGCATTGTTGGAACACCTTGGTTTCGTCACCGCGTTCATTTGCTCGTCAAACGAAGATTAGGTGAATAGATAAACGTTATGCTAGCAGGCTGTGGCCAAAATCAACAATTCTTTAGTCCCGACACAATTTAGTGAATCACCTCAAAATCTATTGTAGTACTGTGAGGTTAGCAGGTACTTAGAATTTGTTTTTACAAAGACGAATATTGCCGTATTTGGTGAATAAGTGAGTTTCGGGGATGATAAGTTTCCAGTTGATCGTTCTAATGGTTTTAAATGTGGACTTGTATTATTTGCGCACATTATCTTCGAACTTTCAAGGTATCCGCTTCGGAGCCCACTTTAACTATGGCTAATGAACAGAAATAGCTAAATGAGGTGCACAGCAAGAACAATTTAAGAAAACGATGAGGGAAGGATTCCCGAAACCTGTCGGACCACCAGTCATCTATTTATCAATTACTGGATGAGCATTACTGTTGGCGCGAACGTTTGGCCGTTAAGCCATTGGAACTAAACTGAAGTACCACAGAAACCAAACAAGTGGAATATGTCGATTAGTTACATAAGACCGGCATTGACGGTGGACAACAACGTGGAAGGTCTAAAATTGCTACGTCGATGCAGAAGCACCATGGTTCAAAGCTTCTCCGACGAAACATCAGCGAAAACCAGTAATTTGATTTAGTATCGATTTAACTGTCTAAAGTCAGCTGATTCACAAGCCTTCTACGAATTTCGATGTGTCTAATCATTGGAGTAGTCGATTAATGCTGGTTTGTTCATAGGGTCGTCTCTTTCAGATTTGACAATCGACACACTCGCCCTTTGAATTGTAATTAATTACACTGATGTTGCACATTCTGACCGTGGTAGCTAAGAACGAATCGTTGGTTTGTTACGTACCTTATGGTTGTTATTTTTTAACTTGACTCAGTTCCTGTTTGAGTTATGTGACACTTGTTAAGGCGGGCCGCTGACATGGACTTTTCCCGGAGTCCCAGAGATTCTCAGTTAGCTACATAAGGAAAATTCATGGGAAGTGCGCCAAGTTGTTTGTGAATGATATGATTCTATCGGAGATCGATTGATACGTGTTATTGGCTGATCGGCGCATGGAATAACCCCGAGATTTTATCGGATTGTGATACGCTTGCAGCTTTGGATTTGGTTTGTCGTTGTTGCAGCTTAACGACGGTGTGATTTTCATGTGCATGTTTGATAGTATGCATTCATGTATACTTGGTAAATATATAGTACTGTGTTCGCTTTGTATTCAAAACGTGATGCCTACCGTGCCTGAATCGGACAAGGGTTTGTCATTTACATTTGTTTGTGTCAGTTTACACCGGTGTCGATTGTTGGTTCAATCTTGCAATATCAGAGGTGTTTTTCTGTGCTCTGTTGCATGAGGTAAAGCGCATCGTACTGACAGATAAGAAACAGTCAAAAGGTAGGCCCTGATTACACTTACTCGAGAGGCTCTGGACTGAAACAGCTGGTTATTGTTGTTCTGAGGGTTAAGTAACCAATTGCACACAAACTTGAAAATTTTAAGAAACTCGCTCTGGAAGCACAGTAATTTTTATGGATCTGTATTCAAGCTTTAACTGCTTCAACTGTCTAGGATAGCTCGAAATTGTCCGTCGAACCATGTAAAACATTTTATATGGTGTTAGATGCCCCCTGTTTCTACTCGTTCTCGATCTGTGAAGGTGAACTGTTAACAGTTCACCTTAATTGTTCACCTTCTTGTTGTTAGTATTAGACGAAAACTGTCGATCGCCCGGTTCGTCACCAAACCTGATCTGATAAGAATCTATCTTTCTATGCCACTCTAGGTTTGAGGCCTACTAGTGTCGATCCATTCCTTTCCCGCATAGTTTGCCCTAGCGGCTATAGATGCATGCCTATTCCAGTACGCTCATGCGTGAACCATCTCACAAAAATAGACAGTGCATCCCAAGATGATCACATGCGATTTTCGGGGTTGGTAATTCGTCCGTTTCTTTCAGTGTTAAACCCTCTGGGAATTGCCTGATTCCCTAACTTTGCCATTGTTTTTCCTGTACCATTTGGGGTCTGTTACTCATCGCGTCTAGTGTTATTTTCTCACTTTACTTCAAAACATGTATCACACCATGCCATTGGAAGTCTACCAACTTCTTGATAATGGTAGGAGGTGGCGACGAGAATTCAGCTGGCCGGACTTCCTGACTCGGTGACGTTACAATTGCTTCTAGCATGACACATTGTCTCAGTGGGCCACTCAGGAAGCTCAGTCAGCGAGACCGGATTTATTATTCGATTCTCTTCTCATTCCCCTTAGAAATTGGATACCGTTATGAACGAATGAAGTACTTTCTGTTCATATTTCGAATCAGTAAACGTTTCTTGTCTTGATTTTCATTTATTATTCGACTTTAACGTTTCGGCTTTAGTTTAGTTGATCATTTTTTTAAGTTTGTTAATTCCTTCGGCAATGTTTAGTAGATAATCATCTCCTCGATGACAATCATCTGTTATCAAGGTCCATTCGCACTGTATGGTGAATTGCTGCCTCCTACAGAACTTCGACTAATCAGAAATTGTAGTTAGTGGAAAGCTGCCGCATTTGGTTGTGTTCTGTAATTCCATTTCGCGATCGAAGTTGACTCGACACGTTTCGTTAGCGATTTCATTAATGATCATTGTGCTCACGGTAATTGTTCACGTTTTTCACACGAAAACTGCCTCCCGGTATATCACTAAACACATTTTTGGCGCAAATCTTCATTGTGGATATCCTTTCATCGATTTAACTAGCCGAATTTGACTGTCGGTGTCCGCGGGGCGGGCGGTAAAAGTGCATCAAACATATTTGTCTTATCGCCGAGTGACCGCATGAGGGCGAGGAAGTGGGACTCGGTCAAGGACAAATTGCTAAGATTACCCGGGACAGTTCAGAAATCAACCAAGGTTATCAGCATCACTGTCAACCAGAATCGAATCTGTAGCATCAGGAGTGTGCATGGAAGCTCTTCGTCGAAGAGTCCACAGAAGAATCACAACTGTGATTCGTTGATAACTGTTTGTCAGTTGGGCTAAGCCAACCTTAGGAACGAGGGCAGAATGCCCCGGAATATACGTATGTATATATATATAAATATATATATTTCGGGAGGAAGTAGTATCTGTATGCGTAAACAAAATTAGCCTGGGAGCACACGACCGGTTTCGCGGTTATTATTATGATATATATATATATATATATC